>JAMZAV010003853.1:0-58803 GCA_024449915.1 Sweltsa coloradensis
TGCATGCATTCGGTTATAACTGAACTCCGGAAAACTACGGCAAACTAGCATGCCTATTTGAGGCCACATTCGTTATGGAATACCACTGTGGGGTAATTCATCGCAGTCTCTCCAATTATTTGTGATTCAAAAAAGGGCGGTAAGGATATTAGCTGGAATTGGATATAGGGACTCTTGCAAACCTGCATTTAAGAACTTAAATATTCTTACTCTTCCAGGTCTTTACATTTATGAAGTTTTAGCTCTGATAATTAAAAATAGGAATCAAATGCCACTAAATAACTCCATACACATACACAATACTAGACAAAAGGGCAATTTCCATGTACCAGCTGTACGTACTTCTAAATGTAAAAATGGTTCTTATATGATGGGAATAAAACTTTTTAACTGTTTGCCAAAAGAAATCAGGAACATTTCAGAAATAAATAAATTATTAAATTCCATAAAACTATACCTAATAAATGGTGTATTTTACAATGTGGATGATTTTATAAGGAGTGGAAACAGACAAGTAAGGTAGGCTACGATTTTTATTATCTTACAGGACTTTTATTTGTACCGTATTTAGGCCTATTCATTCTGTAAATGATTGAATCTTATACTATCATTGCTATTACCGGTATGTTATGTGTAGGCCTATGTGTATGTTATGTGTATGTATGTTATGTTATGTAGCCTACATTTACATATTGTGTTGATATATTTTAATTTTACTACATTTTAGACAGTGGCGTAACTACCGCCCCCGCAGCCCCCGCGGTCGCGGGGGGGCCCGGGGGTATGAGGGGCCCGGAACGGGATGATCATACAGTGTTTTGGCTTTAGTCAGACTTTGTCGCCACGCAATGAACTAAACAAACTGGATATCTTATTATAAAGGACATCTATAAGTTCTTGAAAAGCTCAAAATTTCATAACTTCATCAACGAGTTATTACACTAGCAGTGTTGGCTGATTCACGAAGTCCCGGTTTGAAATCCCGTTGAGATCGGAAATCCCGACTGAAGGTTTTTCCGAGGTTTTCCTCAGTCATTAATGCTAATGCAAGGGATTGAGCCATCTATATAAAACAGCCCTCGGACATCACTTCGAAATTGTCCTGACAAAATAACCTAGTTATAGACACCTGAAGAGGGACATACATATTGCACCCTTGGGCACACTTCCCAATAAAACAACACGAGTACTTACGAGATATACGTACTGTACGTTATCAAATTATTGAGGTGTTATCCAAACCGATATTACACTTATTTGAACCAATTTTGTATAACCAAGCGTTTCAAACAATAAAAAAGCCATGGTTAAAACAAATAAAAACTAAATAGGCCTACGGATAAACCAGGATTGTTTTCGTTCATGGGTCAAAGTTCACAAAATAATCCTACCTAAGACATTGCAAAACACATTTGGATCTTTTAATTTAACTAACTCTTAATCAAAGTATTTATGACAACGAGTGGTCACATGACACATTTTTGTAAATATTAAACAAATTGGTTCTAAAGGTCAACGGTCGCATTATCAATAAAATAATAGGCCCTATTTAAAAGGAAATCAAATATGAAATGTTCTTCCAAATATGCAAACTTTTATCAACCACATTCAAAATTTAAGTTTATTATTATTATATTAGGTAACATATTTTTTGGTTCCCCAACACGTTGATTTCTTTAGGGCCTCCCCTTGGCAATTTTAAACTGCTTGTTGAGTAAATAAATGGTCAACATCTGAATAAAGAGTAATATTTATTAGTGTTCAAAAGTATCAAAAATGAAACCGTCGTAAAGTCATTATGTAAGTTGCCCCGCCCCCCCCCCCCCTAGCCCCCAGAGGCTCGCCACTTACACCACCTTTATTATAGAGGGGCCCAAATGAAATACGTTCGCGGGGGGGCCCGCGCTTAGTAAGTTACGCCACTGATTTTAGATTTATAATTATGACAAATCCTATACTTTTGTACTTACGTGAAGTCTTTGGATGCTAATAAAAATGAAATGAATGAAATGAAGGGCTGGCCTAGGCGGGCCTAGCCCTATTATAGTACTGATTTTGTATGAATTAATAATAAGAATAGGCCTAATAATAAGAATAATAATTTATTTATTTATTTATTTATTCAAACTGGACACAAATACAGCCATAGGCCATTTTACATTGTGCGTTATAAACATAATAACATTACTAACTAACTTATACTAACTTAAACCAAACATGATAACAGAGGAAATACGAATCGAAATACATGAATGCATGAACAATGAATGATAGGTCATAGCAAAAACAGAAAGAAAGAAAGAATAAAAATAAAAATAAAAATAAAATTAAAATTAAAATTAAAATTAAAATTAAAATTAAAAATTAAATAGCAGAATTAACCCTGGCTAACAAGGGGTTTTACGTTCGTTATGAACTCACGCTGGTTTGCAAAAATGTCTAGGGTGGGTGTGGCAAGTAAATTGTAGGTGAAGGGTAGCCGATAGAAGAGGGAGCGTTTGATGATTTCCAGGCGAGGAATAGGTAAATGAAACAGTTGAGTCGATCTGGTTAGGCGGGAAGGGACATGTAGGGAGAAAAAATTGATTAATGGAGGTCGAAGATTCCCATTAACGATTTTATGAAAAACTTAAAATCGGCCAGAGAACGACGACTGGTTAAGGAGCATAAATTGAGAGAAGACATAATTTCAGGTTTTGAAGTGTTCTGAAAGTTTGTAACTCGATGTTTAACAATTGAAAGAAAAAAAGACATAACACGATCCAACTTCTTCAGATTTGACGGAGCAGACATAGCCCAAATTACAGAACCATATTCAACGACGGGTAGCACACATGCAGTGAAGTAGGTTCGAAGGGCCATGACGTCACGAATTTCGGTGAAACGGTACATCATTCCAAGAAGACGCATGGCCCTGGAGGTGACTGTATCAATATGATCTACAAACAGTAGTTTCCCATCCACAGTCACTCCCAGGTCACGCTGCTTCTCAACACGCTGAATCACTTCACCACCAATTGATAGCCATGGAGAAGGGGGACACGACGGAGAGTTATAGACAGTATTGAACATTTCCTGGGGTTCGGGATCATTTCCCAGTCGGAGCACCAGCGGTAAAACAAGTCAAGTCCGCGTTGAAGCATGATTACATCA
Organism: Sweltsa coloradensis; assembly: GCA_024449915.1. Classification (NCBI taxonomy): domain Eukaryota; kingdom Metazoa; phylum Arthropoda; class Insecta; order Plecoptera; family Chloroperlidae; genus Sweltsa; species Sweltsa coloradensis. The sequence goes on from JAMZAV010003853.1 coordinate 3,154, forward strand.
CTTGCATCCCGAATGCGTTTCATGAGTTTGCAATCGTCAGCATACAACAGGAAGTCGCACATCCAGGAGGCAACGGAGTCTTGCATATCATCCATGAAGAGTGTGAAGAGGAGGGGCCCAAGGACACTTCCTTGGGGGACCCCAGAGGTCACACTGACCCAACCGGATTCGACCCCAGAGATGACGACGCGTTGAAGACGGTTTTTAAGGAAGCTGGCAATGACAGCAAGGAAATTACCGTGAATTCCGAAGCGATGTTCGATCTTGTGCAATAGATGCCTGTGACTCACCGAATCGAAAGCTTTCGCAAAATCGATGAATGCAACATCGAGTTGCTCTCCGGCTTCCACAGCAGACATTGCCTCTTGTTGTAACATCACTAAGTTGGTCTGACAGGAATTACCTGGTAGAAATCCGTGTTGAATTTGCGACAGGTGTGGTAGTGTAAAAGTTAGGAGTCGCTGGTGAATAATTCTCTCACAAATCGTGGACAGAATGGGAAGAAGTGAAATAGGTCTATAGTTATTAACATGTTTCTTGTCACCTGATTTTAATATGGGGACCACGTTTGCCGTTTTCCAACAGTCCGGAAACACACCACATGAAAAAATTTTGTTGAATAAGATGGACAATGGGAAAGCTAATTGAGGTGCAGTACGTTTGATAAAAATTGCACTTATGTTATCAGGGCCAGTAGCACGGTGCGGAGATAGTTTGGTAATGAAATTGCGTATTTCCCTCTCATCAGTTGTAAGACAAGCGAGAGAGAAGGTACACTTCGTTTGTAGGGGAGATGTTATCGGATGGGTAGTAGGCGGGGAAAAATTGCTTGCAAAGTGGTCATTGAAAAGGGCGGGTCTGTGATGTTCGGTTGCAGGTTATCGTCTGAGTACACTTCGAGGGGAATTCTTTCGGATTTCCTACGTGAATTTATTAGTGACCAGAACCTCTTCGGATTAGACGCAGTTTCACTAGTAATTTGTCAGTGTAGTTTTTGTAGTCATTTCTAGACAACGTCTTTGCAAGTCTCCTAGCATTCTCATACGTGAGGCGTGTGTGCGGACTCGAGGAATCCTTCCAAAGCTTCCAGGCTTGGTTTTTATTATACAACGCATTCTTAGTGAGGTCAGTCATCCAGACAGGAAACTTGTTTTGATTTGATTTTACGAGAGGGTACGAATTCGGCAATAATATTATGAATCCATTCATTGAATCTTTGAACTGCGCTGTTTACATCGAGTTCCTCGAATTGTTGCCAAGGAAGGGTATTCAACGCATCTGAAATACCAGGCCAATTAGCCTTACGCCAACAGGGGTCGGTCTCAAAGGAGTAGAGTGGTGGCGCCGATGGACAATGGCAGGTAGTGTGAGTGACGTATCCAAAGACTCGTGGTCAGACTGAAAAATGTTGCGACTCGGCGTAACGGTGCAGGTGTCTGGCTCGAAGCTCGTCAACACAAGATCCAGTGTTGCCAGGTTTCTTGTGGGGTGGAGGCACAGTTGTTGAAGTCCAAGTCCGTTGATGAAGTTATCAATGAACCACCTGTCACTGACGTCACTCGCAGTGCCCGACTCAGAAGAAGACCACTTAATTCCCAGGTTAAAGTCCCCGAAAAGCAATACGCGGCCGTGTGCAAGTGCTGCAAGAACCGAATCAAGACACGCTTCTAGAGACGCGATTGGGCTACGAGGGGGTCTGTAGTAACATCCAATTAGAAGTTTATTACCGGGAATGCACAGTTCCGACCATACTATCTCACAGTCACGATTAAGGTCAGGCCTAGCTCTACAAGGCCACTTCGAGTTAATGCCTATCAATACTCCACCTCCCCGAGAAGTTCTATCACGGCGAAAAATGTTGAAATCTGATGATATTGGAATTTCAGCATTGGTTACGTAGTCACACAGTTTAGTCTCCGTAAAGGCGATAACATAAATAATAAATAAAAATAGGCATAATAAGAATAATAATTACCCAAATAAAATTTAAAAGTAGGCATATGTAGATGTAGGCCTAGGACATATTTCTTAAGAGGCCATCAAAGTTTTGTTGGAAGCACAGTTACCGATGCTGTCTAAACTTTGTTAAGGCTATTCCAGAGCACTTTTACCGATATTTTGAAAGTCAACGGAAAATGGCTAAAAGTTGGTTGGATGAAAGATGAACTTGAATAAAAAAGAAAAAAAAACTTTTTTTTTGGACGGGACAAAAGCTCTATTTTGGCCAAAATATGCAAATTTTGGGTCATTACGGAAATGAATGTTTTAGATGCAATATTTAATTTTTAGCTATGATTTTTTTTTATTGCTTTAACACACCTTTGTCTCTGGACTGAGTACAAGGGAAACTAATTTTATGAAATAACTTTTGATGAACGATTTTTTTCGTGTTCCGGTTCAAAACTCTTTTTGTACCATGTGACAAAAAAAATCGTACATCGAATATTATTTCAGAAAATTCTTTTCCCTTATACTCAGTCCAGAGACAAAGGTGTGTTGAAGCAATAAAAAAAAATCATAGGTAAAAATTAAATATTGCATCCAAAACATTCATTTTCGTTATGACCCAAAATTTGCATATAATGGCCAAAATAGAGCTTTTGCCCCGTCCAAAAAAAAAGATATTTTTTTTCCTTTTTTATTCAAGTTCATCTTTCATCCAACCAACTTTTAGCCATTTTCCGTTGACTTTCAAAATATCGGTAAGAGTGCTCTGGAATAGCCTTAAGGAGTTTCTCCTAACTAATGTTTGACATTGATGCTCTGAAACTGAATTTAGCCCTGGTTTTTTGACTTGACTAAACACACGTTTACACTCCGCCTAACTATGAGGGATTGTTAAGATTGCAAGAATAAAAACAGCATAACATAACCCCGGCACTTCTGTACTTGGCGGGTACCAACATTTTTTTCAATGAAAAGATAACACACCCGAAATCCTTTCCGTTACAAAACTACTTTCGTTAGGTTAGCCGAACTTTCCGCTGGCTACAGTGCGCCGCGCTAGTTCTAGGATATTTTCGTAAAGAGCGCACCCAAAATCCTTTCCGTTAGTGTATAAAAGTTGGGACCCACCAAGTACAGAAGTACCATAACCGCAATGTTCACCCTTCCTGGATTGTTTGATGCATGGAAACTCGGCCGCGTACGATTGTTTAAAAACCTGCAAGTACTTTTTCGATGAAGACATTTTATCACGCCATGACACTGTCTCACATCACTTTCTTACATTAATCGCCAAAGTTGAATTACATGAAAAGAAAAGTAGGCAAGGATCACTTCATTTCATCAAACAACATTGACAGGAAGCTTAGCTTCGAAGTCAAGAGTCGAGCGTTCCCATTGGCTCGACGAGATAGATGTTGAAAACGACAGCCAATGGTGATGCGTCTTATCAAGCATCAGAATGAGTTGACCGGAAGATAAGTGAGTGGGCGGAGCTTGACGCACAGCCAACTCGACTCGTATAATATATGAAAATTCAAACTTGGGCGCGAAAATACAAAAAAATAGTAATTTTGAAAGAAATAGGTTGCATGAAAATTCATGAAAATCGTACAAATTGCTCAATCAATCGCCACAAATCGGGAAATCGGGTAAAAAATCGGGCATTTCCGATTTAATCGGGAAGGTTGGCAGGTATGCTACTGCATAGTCTCGTAGCCACATCGCCATCTTAAATTAATATTATATTTTAAAATTTAATTTGAATACGGTACACCCACACACAGAGCTCCGGCTCTAGGTGGGTATTCTTCTTCTTACTAAGGGCCCTAACCGGCTAAATATGAAATGCATTATTACAGTTCAGAAATTAAAAAAGTCCGCCCCAACCGGGATTCGAACCACGGGTCTCCCACATTCCAGGTGAGCGTCTTTACCACTAGACCATCAGGACGGGTCATTTTAATCTCTTAATTGTAGCTGCATTATACATCTGAATGGATGGAACAGTACTATAACGAATATCTGCTGCCTTTGAACTGATCACCAAACATTTATTATAATGTCATTACCTTTACGCAGGTCCACCTACAGGAGTGTTTCCCGACTAACCAAATCGAGAAATGAAATGTATAATTATGTAATTGAACTGGAGATGAATTAAGACTTATCTTATCTAAATATTTAGGCTAGGCCTATCTGAGGTGAATACTGCACAGCAAATTTTAAAACAAAACACCAAGTGGTCATATCTCATCCATTGTCTCACGATTAAGAAGTACTGAATTTACCTGAGTAGCCAGATTTTCCTCGGCAAAAAGAAAAATACGAGGAATATCCATCCACAAGAGCAAGTCGTTGATCAAGCACATCTCCTGAAAAACAAACAAAATATCAGATGTGCGTAATTCCATAATAATAATAATAATAATTCCATAAAATATGCCTGGAGGAGAAAAAGCAATTTAGTAGAAAATGGTGGCAAATAATAACTCCAGGGTAAGTCATGGATTTTTTGTCTCCCAAGCACCAGAGTTGGGAGGGAAGCCCCTTACTGGTTGTTCTGACGGTGTGGTTCAGTATGAATGGTGTGTGAAGTAGGTAACCTTGCTGATGATGACAACATGCATCCAGAGTTTACTTCTTGCGTGGCCCTACCACAGGTTTGGTTATGTGTTGTTAGTTTTGTTTGTATGTAGGCCCTACCTAGGCCTAGTTAGCCGATGTTTAGTGGCCACCATCCCCCTGACGAGTCCCAGAAGGACGAAACGTGTTGTGGATTAAGGTAACAAACATTTGTTGTGTGTGTTGTGTGGCTCATTGGTCTTGTGGTTAGCATCTCTGCTTCCAATGCAGAAAGTCCAGGGCAGTGTTGGGGAAGGAACTTAAAAAAAACGCGTTCTCGCGAACACGTTCTTTTTTTGTGAACTTTTCAGTGAACTTACTCTTTTTTTAAATGAATGAACTTGAACTTTTAAAAGTTCTTTCCGAGAACGAACTTTTCAGTTTTAGAAAGTTCATTTAAAAATTCTTTCTGTCCGTCGAGCAGCCGTCGGCGCGCCGCTGTCGACGTTAAAACAATAACAAATCGTTGTTCCATTGTTGGCCTACGTTGACGTACGTTCAGCTGATTTTGACAAGGTCACGCACGATTCACGAAGTCTAACTTAGTTAAAAAGATGCACACCAACTAATTCGGAAACAAATAATTCCAAACATTTTGTTGGCGGGGCAGAGAACCGGGGCCTTGTGGCCTCTTTTAATTTATTATTAATTGGTAAGAGGTACATTTACATACAATGGACTAACATTTCGTCCAAGGATTGATCAATCAAGTGCTGCATCATGCAGTGGCGTCACTAGGGGGGTTTGGGGGGGGCGTGCGCCCCCCCAATCGCAATCCGCGCCCCCCCAATAATTTCCTTGTTTTCCTTTTTTTTTCAATTAACAACCCACAGTCACAGCTGCACTTTACGCGAATGATCACTACTTAAAATTATTTGATAAGCATTACTTTATAAAACTTATGATGGACCGGTGGGAAATTTCTTATTAAAAGACACGAGATTTAAAAAAATTATAGATGTTAATTTTTGCTAGTAGTTGGGAATTAATTCATTCGACAATTAAATTGACTAATTGTGAAGTGTTCGTTTCCTTCTTATGTCAGAGCCCAATAAAAATGGCGAATTTACTTATAGAACAACAATAAAACGCACTGATTTAATCAAAATCACCTTGTAATTTACAAGGTTGTAAATGAAAAAAATACATAGGGACAAGCCTCTCAGAGCCTCGCCTTAAATTCGATCATTTGAATCTTTCCTTTCTATTGTCCGAAATCATCAGTAACAAATAAATGTGTATCTAAATTGAAAATAAGATCAAACGTTATTATATTGCCATGTATATGCTCGACATGACGACAAAACAAATTGACGCACACAAACTACAATGTTTTGGTATTGCATTCAGCCCAACGCTTTTTTCTAAAACGCACCAAATGCACTAAAAAAAACTGAATTTCAAAATTTTTGCCTGCGGCGCTATTCATGGGGGCAGTCTTGAAATTTTAAGACTGCTCTAAAACGCACTGATTTGAATCAAAATTACCTTAACATTGAAAAATTATATAGGGACAAGCCTCTCAGAGCCCCGCCCTAAATTCGATCATTTGAATCTTTCCTTTGTATTGTCCGAAATCATCAATAACAAATAAATGTGTTTTTTAAATTGGAAATAAGATCAAACGTTATTATGTTGCCATGGATGCTGTGAATTGTAAGCTCGACATGACGACAAAACAAATTGACGCACACAAATTACAATGTTTTAGTATTGCATTCAGCCTTACGCTTTTTTCTAAAACGCACCAAATGCACTCAAAAAACCTGATTTTCAAAATTTTCACCTGCGGCGCTATTCATGGGGGGCTCCGCCCCCCATACCCCCCGTGCTTAGTCCCTTTCCCACGAAAGTACTTGCGCCCCCCCAATGTCCAATCTCTAGTGACGCTCCTGGCATCATGTGCTGCTTGTGTGTGGATTTCGTCCCACGCGCGTCTGGATGGCCTGTCTGCTATATTCAGTGCCTCAGCCGAACACTCCTCCGCGGCGGTGTCTTCTGATTGGATGGGGTGGCACACGTGGTGGGAGTCCCCTGGTTGGAGAGGATGATGTCAACACTTGTTGTTGTTGTTTTTGTTGTCGTCGATGTAGTTGTATAGGTGTATCGTTGGCCTACGTTGACGTACGTTCAGCTGATTTTGACAAGGTCACGCACGATTCACGAAGTCTAACTTAGTTAAAAAGATGCACACCAACTAATTCGGAAACAAATAATTCCAAACATTTTGTTGGCGGGGCAGAGAACCGGGAAAAGTGTTCCCGGGTGTCTAGCATTTTTTTTATCTTGCGACTGTCACAGCAGCTGGTCGGTTGTGCAAACGCTCAACATGTCAGCTCATCAGTTTAGTCATTGAGAAATAAAGTTTAGCACGTAGGCTATCAAGCAAGGTCTCAGCTCGAAGCTTCCAATGTTTATGTTGACACTTGACAGTTTAGTTAGACTGCAGTGGCATATGCAAGAATATATTTTAGATGGAACTATTAACATCAATAATAGTTGTGTAGCTCGCTCCTTACTTTGTTGGGGGGGGGGGGGGGCTGGGGCTCCAAGTTGTGCATTGAAGCAAAAAATTAATTCGGTAATTAGATTGCCTAGATAGGGCCCACATAAATACAAAAACAACTTATAGATTTGAAGATTTTTGTTAACTACTCAAACTCGACTTGAAAAAGTGATACTCGCACGACCTTAATGATTTTCTTCATTTCTCGCCAACCTTTAATAAAATAGGTAGTGCTTTTTTACAAAAGAACTTAGTTCATATTTTAGACGAACTTGAACTCTTCAAAATTTTAGGTTTTAAAAGAACTTGAACTTTTTAAAATTTATTATTTGAGCTGTGAACTGAACTTTTAGAAAGTTCATTTTTCAAAAGAACTGACCCAACACTGGTCCAGGGTTCGATTCCCGCTGAAGTCAGAAGTTTTTCAACTTATGTTTTGGACTTAAGTCCATCAGTTCCTTTATTAGGAATTTGTAAACGGTAACTTTGGAGACGTCCTAGTAACGAGGCACATAATAAATTTAAAGTTGTTCTGAATCGGCCTTGTTGATTCTGACGATCCGCGGGTGTTCGCACTGTCCATACCACTGATTGCTATATTTGCTAGGTATTAAAAATATCGATCTTTGGTTGGTTATCGCTCACTCGTTGATTGTGTTGGGACCTCTTTTGGCTCTCTTTCTTTTTCGCTTGGTCTCTTTGGTTTACTGTCCCCTACTGAAAATCAGTTATATGACTGAGTGGGTAGACTCAAAAACAAATTTATTTATTTTATTTATTTATAACTTTAAAGTAGCTGCAGTTGTCATCAGCAGGTGAAAAGTTTTGTCGTCCCCAGCCCTTCAGGCTGGTCTTTATGTTCTCTATGCTTTCCCAACCTGTCAACCCTTCTCCAATCTAAACTAAACTAGCCGGTTGGCATTTTCAACACTAATTGTAATAACAGTAATAAGTAAGCCTAGATGATAAATGGTTAAATGAGTTCATTGGTATTAGGGATGCATGCGATAATCAATACCTATTATCGATCGATAATAAATAATGGATATAATTTCGATCCTAATCAAAATTTATTATCGATAATCAAAATATCAAATAATTGGTCAATAGAGGCACTGTAAACCAAAACTCTAAAGACAAGTATTATCTCACGTTCAGTGGCGCCGGAAGTACCTTTTAGTAGGGGGGGCAAACTTTATTTCAAAATAAATCGTAATGTCGACATAGTACAGGGATTACGTGAATGGGGGATCTGGGGGGGTAGCCCCCCAGCATATGCAGGTCCGGGGCGCATAGCACCGGGAAAAAATCGATTCTTAGAGTGTGTTTGGAGCATTTTAACGAGTTTTAGGCACTCTCAAGTATCAATTTTGTTCCTAGAAAAGTGCCTATTTTATACAAGTATTATACTTAAATAGATAAATTTGTATTTAATGTCAAACCAGCCACTCAGTCACAACTAATTTTCAGCGTGGGACTTTAATTTAAAGCGACCAAGCCAACCCTGTAAGCTCCGACGCAATCGACGAGTGAGTGATAACCAAACAAGGGTGGTTTTTTTTAAATAGAAAATACAGCAATCAGTGGTTAGCTTTAAAAAAATAACAATTACAATCGTACACTGATAAGTATTACTAGGGATTTTCAATTAACAATTTGTAGGCATTCTGATTGCTGTAATATTAAACAATAAGTGGCGGGATGCCATCCCTTATACCCATCTCGCCCCTCTTCGAGCACTGATTCTATATAGCATAACTACAACTTCAACATCTAATTTATTCAGTTTGGGGTTGTTATTTATGTGATTAAACCAATTTGAAGGAACTTAAACAATATTTATTGTAACCTATAGGCTTACACAGGTTTCTCCGCAGATGCACAGGAAGTCGTAGCTATTGACCTGGACACAATTACACTATTCACAGGCTTTTTGTTCATAAATAATTGAAGCAGAGTTGGCTGTTTGCGTTTGGACATTTTAATAATTTAACAGAAAATCCAAAAAGTAATTACACGCGTAAATAAAATAACATAATATCACTGATCAGGTATACATTAAACTAGCACATCTACACTTTACTCCAATAGAACGAACACAACACAGTCACAGTGACTTCTTGACTGGACCAGAGGTAAAGTGAAACTGAAAATGCTTACTGATCAGTAGTCAACACACTTCACAAAAAAGTTCTGAGGGAGTTCCTTGCATATACTGGGCAATGGAACATACGAATGGATGGTTATAACGTCACTCTATTTGCAAATGTTCTGTAAATCTGTCACGAACTCTCAACTCAAAACATAACATTTTCGCCCATTCAAGATGACGTAATTTTACAATTTCGTCTCACGTTAAGCCCGACTAGAAGTTTGACAAACCTAGTGACGAAGGTTATTACTTAGTTTAATCTTTCCAACTCCTTTCCTGATGATGCACGACCGCTACCCTCCGTGCCGCCTTACAGCTTTCCGGAAAACCGAAAAGAGTTTCCTACCTCAACCCCCACCCTCCAGGGGCCCTGGCCTATGTCGCCACATGTAACTTCTTTTGTTAGTGTTTTCAACAAGACTACTATGATAATAATTATTTTGTCTTACAATAAAGTTTTTGCTGATTTTTATGGTTTGAACGTTATAATCCAACCGTTATATATTTCTTATTGCATAATGAAACGATACTCATGTTTGACTTAAGGGGGGCACAATGATAGTCTTTTGTTCCTCCCTTGAGTTGGTAGGGGGGTGCCAGTTGCCTCCTCTGCCCCCCCCCGGTTCCGGCGCCACTGCTCACGTTGTGCCATGCACTGGCTGGGCTGATGGTGTCACACTCTAGATTTATGTTTGGAAATGAGCTATCAGATGATCACAGAAGCCAAACACATGAGATCGAGGACAGCGAGGCAGCAAACAGAACGTGATTGTATTGTTTTGACTGACACTGCCACACTTGACATTCCAGATATATGCACAGGAACAGGCTTTGTTGGTGATATCAATATTATTGATTCGATAATGACATTACCATTTTGATAATCGATACCTACCGTAATGAAAAAAGTATTGATGTGCAATTGTGCATCCCTAATTGGTATTGTATTGTATTTATTTTATTTGTATAATGTTGACCCGACCCGTCACACAGTACGTTTGGGGCATATTACATAGTAGGGCTAGGGGTTGAAAAATACCAGGCGCCAGGTCGCCATGGCGCCTAGAATTAAGGCCCTGGCAACTTACTAAATGTCAACAAAAATTCTTTAAAAAAAAAAAAATTTTTTTTTTTTTTTTTTTAGGACGGCGATGCAAGCAATTGAAATTAACATAACACAAAAACATCTCAACAATTTAGATAATACCCATTGGGGCAGACTTACGAACGGTTTCCGGAAATGCGAGTCTGGCCCAAAAATTTACTTACGAACGGTTTTCCGTCTTCGTTCCGTTTCTCATTTATTTTCGCGCCAACCGGGACGTAGTTCAGTCATCTCAAACAGATAGCAGCACTATATGGCGGCCTGACTCTTTTAACCGAGTGGTTTAGTTTTTATCCCCGATAAATTTCCTCTAACACGGCCATTTCACACAGACGACTACAATAAATATGAAGGCCTACAGATTGTCAAAGGCGGTAGCGCACCGTACAAGAAATCGGCTTCTCAGCTGTTGTTTATCGTAAAACTGACGTAAAGCTCCTGAAAGTTACGAGATGGCGAATCTGAAAGGAGATTGTGCTGAATTTCCGATGAGCGTGGATGTATTGTGAGATTCAGGAAGGTGTTGTTGATTAGCTTGCAAATGATGCAAGCGATGAATAATGATGTGGATGAAGACAAGAGGACTTCTAACCAAGATAAAAATAGACGACGACACAAGTAGGGTTAGCCTAGGGCTGCGGGAATATTATACTAGAAAAGCAAAGCATATGAACTAAAACATTAGAGCCTAGGCCTTCAATTTTTGTGCATTCACAAACAAGTGATTTCAGCCCGTAGGCAGGGTGCGGCGGGGGGTGCCATCCCCCGTAATACGATTTAACTGGATCCGTACGGGCAAATAAGCAAATCAAACTGGTGGTCAATGGGTTAAAACCCTGATGTTACCAGTGCGTGTTTTTTACAGTGTGCGGGTGTGAACAATTACACACTGATCAATCAGGAAAAACTTAAAAAACCCTTACAAAACAAAATAGGCGTAATCCGGAAATAGACTAGTTTTTGGCCTGGCGAGGCCTGTGTGGGTCATGCAGTTGTATCTGCATATTTTACCACACGGGGGGGGGCATTTAGAATACAAATTCGCCTTAGAACTCTTTTTAGGCAATACAAATAGAAGTCCCCCCAAAAAAGTGCCTACGGCGAATTGCCTCGGCGGCTGAGGCTTCCGTCCCAGACCCCAGCTATTCACCCGCTCCTCGTTTTTAGGAATTTTCACACCCGATATTGAGGCTGTCAAAAACTGCCACTGGATGTGGAACCGTAGATCATGAAGACCGAATGACATTGCACTAACCAATGCCGAGTCCACGGCCATCTTATATGCATGGACTAGGCTGGCTGCTGTTCATGAAGTATTTGAGGGCAATACAGCCTAGGCCTAGCTATTGTTGTCACATGCACCAATAATTCCATTTTAAACTAAGCTACCTCCTCATTGCTGGGGTCTAAGGCTTATTAAGTTATTTATATACTCTTTGGATGGGTAAAAAACCCGATAAAATCTATACGAAGCCTATGTATTCCAGGTGATAAGTGCTTATCTGTACACCTAGAAAGGGATTATAACCCTCCAAACCCATTTAACGGGCCCTTAGGTTAAATTGCTATATGCAAAAAAAATTCGCCTGCGCCGAATTTGCCCTCCGGCGGCTGGGGCTTCGCCCAAGACCCCGGTTTTTCCCCACGCAAGTTCGCCGGCTCCTACATTTTCAGATTTTTTTCAACCCCTGGCCGTCACGTTTGTATTTATTTTATTTGTATAATGTTGACCCGACCCGTCACACAGTACGTTTGGGGCATATTACATAGTAGGGCTAGAGGCCTATGTCATTTTGTATCCTAAACTAGAACTAAAGAGAGAAAATAATAAAATAGATAGATATGTAGGCTAGGCTATATGAGTTTTTAGACTTTCGTGGTTGGGATATGATGTCATATTAAAATGTTTTAAGGTAGAACGCTCGCCCATTGTAACATTGGCGAAACGTTGCATTCACTCGACAACGTCCCTACTAGGAGTGCAATTTTAACAAGGTACGTGGTTCTACCGTAAAACATTTTAATATGACATATATATGTATATATATTAAATAATTATTGTTGAATGTTTTTTTTTTTTTTTTTTTTTTTTACCCGCGAAAACTTAAAATTAAACATATATATATATATATAACTAAAACTACTATAAAACCAAGGTTAAACATCATATATATATATAGGCTAGGCCTATACATAAAAAACATACAGGCCTACATACGGTAATGCAGCTAAGAAGTTCCTTATTCTCTCTTGAAGGATAAACTATAAATAGTACTAACATTGGTAGGGCCTACAGTATTTAGGCCTACATAAAATCATCAACATAACAGAGGCCAACCTAGCCATTTAGCCTTAACCAGTTGCTAAAAGCTGATTTCATGAATTTAAAATTAAAAAGTGACAATCAAATCATGGTGTTCCCCATAGTCAAGCAGTTTTATATTACCTATAGGCCAACCAGAATTTATTAAGTTGTGGCACTTAACCATCATTGAAGGTGGCCTACCTAGTTTATACTTCAAGTATTCCCAGCATGTGTGCAGTAGGTAGGCCTACTATTGCTTTGGTTCCATATTACTGATGATTCTTATCCCCCGTTAGGGGGGGCCCACCGGTCAAGCTGAGTTCATGGGCCAAAATATGAGTTTATTGATAATCGTAGAGGAAAAAATCAAAATTATTACTAACAATTATTTCAAAAAGCCTTTTATGACTGACACTTGGGTTTTCAGTTTCCAGCAATACTTATACGAATCTATCTATATGTCCCACTCAACTCAGCGACTTCTTGATAGGCTTAAGATTCCGATATACAGACGTAATGATCACACAGAGTGCCAACTTTCTAGGTCTTATCATTGATGCAACTCTTGATTGGTCTGGCCAAATAACAAAGTAGCAATGTCATCGCTAGAGCACCTTCCTGGTTACGCACCCTGAGAAACTAAGTGTTGTCAGACCTAATCGTTCAAGTGTAGGCCTACTATGCCTATGTATATTCGCATCTCACCTATGGCATAATATTCTGGGGCACATCACCACATCTACATCTTGCAAAAGCGTGCAATTTGTTGCCTGAAAGGAATCACTTGGCGAGCATCATGCAAACCTCTTTTCACCGAGATGAAGCTCCTGACTCTTTCCTCAATTCTCATACAGCAAGCCCTGCATTTTGTAAAATCAAACAGAACCTTCTTACCATCACGAAACTCTGACACCACGACCACTACACTCGTAGCCACAAGGACATCGATGTTTGACATAACTTACACTGTTCAGTAAGGGGTCCATATTATTCCGTTACTACTTAATCCTACAATACACTACCCACCCACTAAAACAATAGACAATCTGAACTCATTCAAGTTCTCACTAAAACAGTTTTTTATTGACCCACACATTTCAATAACAAGAGCCTGAAAGACCATCTGACATCCTCGTACCACTAACCCATTTTTCTTTTTATTCATTACATACATATCTTATTTTAGCTTAGTCAACAACATTCTTATCTTTTATACTAACATTTTATAAACCCACTCAACTTAACTACATATCATACAATTTCTTAGACTATCGTAACTGTCTTCTAGGTATATCTAGCAAAGTCTTAAGAATGACGACGTCTATGTAACCATTGGGAAACTCAATCAATGTCTTGTATTTCCCAATATCCATGTAATCCAAGGACTATAAACATACAATACAACAAATTTAAAGACGATCTGACCGACGATTGCACGTCGCATATGTTAGTTTTTCGAAGGTTATTAAAAACACTTAACAACGCTAATGATCCTAATTCGATTCAGAAATATTGGAACTTTTGATACTAGTTACAAACAATGCCATTGCATCAATATCCTGACATCGTCACTGTCCATCTACTATTTTTTAATCGATACAGTAAGTAGAAAGAAAAGCAAAATAATGCATTTTTAAAAAGCATGCAGTTTGCCATTATTTTTTACTTTTTAAATTGCAAATTTTTCACGAGGTTTTCTTTTTTGGGGAGCGGGCCCACACATAAATTTTGCGGGGGGGCCTGGATTTTGCGCTAACGCCACGGGCCAGGCCTACCAAAAAACAGTGAAAACTAAACACAAAGACCCCTGGTCCCCGCTGAGTAATAGGTCCTCCTAACCTCTATCATAAAAGGCCATTACTATTTAGCATTAACCTGGCCCGTTTATCCCCCCCTTCGAAGACGATCATAATCTTTGAGATGTGGCAGTGACACAAGACCATGACCTCAACCGTAGGCCCTACAGGATCGTAAAAAAAAACAATCAATCTATGGTTAAACTTTAAATATAACTGGAAGTGATTGATCAGGCCTACTTCAAGATCGATTTAAATAATAAAGTTTTGCACATTAAATCTTTAAATAAAGCTTTGTTTTCACCCTGGGTCGCACACAACGTGTGTGCTGATTGTTTAAGGCCTCGACATGTTATGTGTGCATCTCATGTGCATACCGACACGAAACCATAGCCGGCTACCAACTCGGCAACTACTCGCCAAAAACAGAAGATCAAGTTCCAATTCCAGGCTGCCAACAAATAACGTAACAAACAGGCGCCTAAGAAAGGTAAAAAACAACGCAAAACCAGTCAGAATACTGTTTTTAATATAAAATTTGCACTTAGGCTATAGGCCCTAAAAGAGAAAGATTTAACAATCTTACGATAACCCCAGATCATTTACAACATCCCCTTCATAAAAAGCTTTAAATATACCAATATCGTAGTGAAACTAGTCTAGGGTTACCATAATTCTGAAAGTAAAATCCGGGACACATACTTTTGTTTTGTATGGACTTGCGTGGGATCCCTGGGGTCTGGGGCGAAGCCCCAGCCGCCGAGCAAAACTTTTTTGGGGCTATTTTTCCCCCAAGATCGCCTTGTGGTGAGATCTGAGGTTGTCGGGACAGGGAAAGTACTTGGTATTAAAAATAGAAGAAATAAGCATTGGTTTGGTTACAATTAATTAAAAGCAATATATTAATAAAGACGAATGATTAATATATAATTGACATCAGACAAGATTGATATTCTTGAGAAAGATTGACCAAGTTTGATTAGTGGCTTTACAATTTACTACTTCTCTAAAGAATGATTTGTTCTAGAAGTTTCTTGTTTTTTTTGCAAGAAACAGTAGAATTCAACACATGATTTCTCAAAATAAGTTTTTACCATGCAAACGCCTTTGGGAATTTGGATTTGGATTTTTTTGGATTTACGATTTCCGGACAAATTTTGCGTCCCGAAAATGTTTTTCGGGACACCGGGACAGCAACGCGAAAAACGGGACTGTCCCGGAAAATCCGGGACGTATGGTAACCCTAAACTAGTCAAGCATCTCGTAAACATCAGACCTGCGTCAATCAGAGTAGGCCTAGGTCTAGGGCCCAGCATGATCTTGAATTTACATTTAATAATCATAATAAACAACACTGGGTGTAAATTAAGACACTAGCCTATGAGTTTGTGCCCAAAACAGAATGGTATATGTTGCCTCTTGGCCTAGCCTAGATGAATTTAACTTTGCCCCGGTACACCTGCCAGGACCTACCGGTAATGGGCAACTAGGCCTACTGCTGGGCTATTATGAGTGGGCCTAAGGTCGATAAACATTGCCCGTTAAACGGGAAAATGAATAACAACAATGGGAAGAAAGTTTAATCCACGTTTATCTTATGACACGATGCACCAATATTTAGCTTTCCGTTCCCGTATCCCGTTACCAAAAACGGGACTTCACCAAATTTTAACTTTCCGTAACGTTCCCATTTTTGACATTACAAAATTAAGATGTCCAGTGCCTGTTTAAAGAGAATTATTTTTAGTATTTTTTAGGGCGCTGTTAACAGCTAAGATTATTTGCGCTTCCAAAATAAAACTGTCTAATAAGTGTGAGTTTACTACCATGTATACATCTTTTCAAAGGGAGTACACGTAAGAGGAGACGCAGGGGGACAAGGGTGGACTGGCCTGTGCTGGTCGAACAGCCACACGCGTTGGGGAGGCCAAGGGGTTCCTCCCACGTCGTGGTCGTCTTCGTCTGTCAATCAACCGTTCCGTGTTGTCATTTGTCGTCGCCGTCAGGGAGGTAGTCAATGGGAAGGTGAAAGTTCCCCCGACGATTGACTCCAGCGCTCGCCATTAATTTCAAAGTGTACCTAAGTTTATTTTATCAGAGCCGATTGTTAAGAGTAGGCCTAGGCCTATGTGAGTAACATGCAAAAAAATGTTTAAAAATAAGCAGAATAAGAATTAAATAACAAAATAATAAACACACTTTGTTAGTTTGAATTGTTCCCATCGGCTTGCTTCACACGGGGCTAGTTGTGCATTCAACGTTACTGTTTTGAAAACGGGCAATTGTGGCAATCAACTTTTCACTCTATATTGGTAGCCCGATGACCTGCAGGACACTTTACTCATTTCAAGTTATTGGACCATGTGAATCTGTTGACTGGGTCTTCGTGCAGCGTTAGTAGCTAGACTATATATTAACATTTAAATTTTAAACATTACCTGGTATCTGGCAACGGAAGCTTAGCCTAGCCTAGGCCTATTTTCGTACAAGGCATAGTCTAGGTTAGGTACCCTAGGGTCTATCCTTATTGCAGAGTGGCTTTAGGACTGGACCAAGCCTAGGCCTAGGCTAGCGATTTAGCCGCGGTCGTTTACAAAACCAGTTCCCACTCGAACACGTGAAGTTAAGCAACATCGGGCCGTGGTCAGGGGTTGAGTTGGGTCGCCGCGCTTGCCCTGAAACACCACGTATATCGCTGCTAGGAGCAGACTAGGGTTCGTAAGCTTGTGTGACTCTTCGTCTCCTTGGCCAGCCGTCTGCTCGGCAGTCCGGGTTAGTCGTGGAGGAACCTATATACTGTCAAAAGGTTACAACACCGTCCTTTCGGATTGGAACGTAAAGCCGTTGGTCCTCTTGGTAGGCCTACTTTTTCGGTAGGAGTAGGCCTAAGGCCTACCTAGGCTTACATGCCGGTACCCCGGGTTTCCCCTCCTCCATTCTCTATTAAATTTTGCCACTAGTGGGCTAGGCCTACATTGCCTGTTGCAAATAGAGACATAATAAAAGAAAATAGAAGCCCTAGGGTTGAAAATTTTTTGAAGTTAGTTTGTCCAAGTAAGGCCTAGGCCCTACCCTAGGGCTTAGGCCTAGCCAAGAGAAAAGGCCAAGCCTAGGCCTAGGCCTACAAGCCTAGGTAGGGCCTAGGCCTAGCCTACATTTAAAGGTTTCGGCTTTTCATGACAATACTCCGAACTTACGTTTAAGCTTTCGTCCTCTGCAGACATATTATATCTGCATCCAGAGAATCTAACAAATTCACTTCAAAGGTTGTTGTGTTATTGGCAGCTGATGGCACTCCCAGTGACCGTAGTCCATTGACATTCCAAGTCAACAATTCGAATTTTTTGCGTTTGAATAAGCAGTTCTTGCTTAAATCCTAGCCTTTCACTCATTTTGGGGTTCTTTGAATCCATATTAGATAAATACTTGTCACTTTCGAAAATGCTTACAACACGCGAAATCGCCAAGACGATGGCCTAGCTAGCCACCAGGAAACAACGTTAACGCCAGGGCGTCCAGGGCGTCAACCACTATGCAAGAAGAGATTCTCTTCTTGGTAAGGGAGTGCGATCGCGCAAGCGTCAAGCAGGTCTAACCTAGTCCTAGACCCTTAGCAAGGAAAAGCAAAACGAACACAACCAGAGAAAAACCAATATCACTGTGTACCACCGCCCTCTGGACACTTTTCCAGAGCGGTGGCCAGCAAGGTCCTCTCGATCTCCGCCTAGCGGAGGATCGTCTAACTCTCTAACTTCGTGGCCACACGAGCGAGTTAGACGAGCCTCCGCCAGGTGGCGGAGATCTAGAGGACCTTGGTGGCCAGTACGCAGCTGTTGTTCTAGGCGCGGCACCAAATTCAAATGCAATTC
The DNA here is from genome assembly GCA_024449915.1 of Sweltsa coloradensis. NCBI lineage: Eukaryota > Metazoa > Arthropoda > Insecta > Plecoptera > Chloroperlidae > Sweltsa > Sweltsa coloradensis. The sequence goes on from JAMZAV010003853.1 coordinate 21,456, forward strand.
CATAAAATAAGATTTATATGATCACATTGCTTACAAAGTATATCGCCTTTTAAATGACGTAAATAAATCATAGAGATCTGAACAAAACAAAACAAAAGTAAGAAATTTCGATTACATTTTTAATAAAGAATATTATCGAATTTCCCGGATCCCGGTATCCATACGGCCTTTAAATACTCTAGGTTAGTCCTACAAATAATGTGAGTTTTTAATATGCTTAAGGTTCACCATCTGGAGCATCAAAGCTTTGCTGCAAAAAACTAAAAGCAGTAGATTCTACCTAGTATGGTTAAAAAATGCGATTTCGTCAATCTAGCAGAGTTCATCAGCAGAGTGGGAACTCTGCTAGTTTGACCAAATCGCAAAAAAAAAACTATAGTAAATGCGCGGAAACAAAAAAAAATAAAAATAAAAAATCTACTAGGCCTACGTTAGAACTCACAACACACCGCAGCCACACGGCACCATACTGGCGTGAAGTTGGTCTCGCAACGAACCCAACAATAACTCCAAAATCCCGACATCTAACATCATACAATTATTAATTATTACCAAACAAGAACAAAACAATTCAGTGACAAGCGTAAAACTTAAACCAACAAAATAATTTTTTAACTAGGAAAACGCTAAAGTCCCGCCGCCGTTGATGGATGAGCTTTTAAAAATTTTTTAGTTTGCGTGGGATATCTTTACTTTTGCAAGTGCCTTTGTTTTTGCTACCTACGCATTGTAATTGATTGTGTCAAATTTCTTTTGTTACCTGTCAATTGGTATTATTTACCGTAAAAACTTAATTAAAGCTTTATTTCTTGGATTATGGCAACTTTTCAACTTTTTTTTCTTTTAAAAGGTACTACATCACCATACCTTATGTCCATGGTATAAATATGAACGTTGAAAGGCCGCACCCGTTTGGTCAGACTTGGGCCCCGAAATTGCACGAAGATATCGCACTAAAAGTCAAAAAACTTATATTAAAAGCTTTATTTTCTATAGATTATGACTAATTTTCCAACTTTTTCTTTCAGAAAGCAATACTCACCATAACTTAATGTCCATGTGAAATTGAACGTTGTAGCCCTCACCCGTTTGGTCAGAATTGACCCAAATGGCACGAAATATCGCACAAAAAGTCAAAAAAACTTATTATTAAAAGCTTTATTTCTATAGATTCTGGCTAAGCTTTCATTTTTTTTCTTTCAGTAAAGGCAATACCTACATCAAACCGGTTTTTACCTTAATGTCCATGTGAAATATGAACGTTTTGTAGCCCTACCCGTTTTGTTCAAAATCGGCCCAAATGTCTCCGAAAACTATCGCACTAAAAATCGAAAAAAATCGTAAAAGTGCGATATTCATGAGAAATATTTCTTCGATTGTTTTTCCCAAAAACGTGGCACGTCTAAGTTCAGAGATTTCAAGGTCCCTTTTTTTTTATTGCTCATTTTTCATCAAGATCGCATATGCCGTTTTGCCCGAATCGTGCGAACAAACAGACAAAAAAAACAAAAAAAAAAACAAAAACAAAAACAAACAAAAAAAAAAGACCGGCTACATTTTTTGGGGGGTCAGTGAAATTAAAGTCTTCGCTTCGCTCATCCAATAACGACCAGAAGATGAAAGTAAAACGACTGATTCAAGCAAACTAAAGTGTTTAAAAAAGTCCAGAAAACTATTTCCGCGGCCAAAACCAAGTAAATACATAATAATATTCAGTTTATAAAAAAGGAAATAAAAAATTTAATGCAAAATAACACTTCCATCAAATAACCAGTAACTATTATTAGTATTATTATTATTATTATTATTACTAGGAAGCTTCACAAACGCTTTTTCAGACACGCTGTTGGATGAGCGTAACTGGTGCATTGAGCTGGTCATGGGGTTTTGCAGAATTTCCTGTTGTTCTGTTAAAAAAATCATTACTTTTGTCGAAGAAAGTTTTTTTTAAAAGAAAAAGCGTAATTTAAAAAAAATGAAAAAAGATGGAAAATTGCGATTTTCATAAGAAATAATTTTTCGATTACGCTCAGAAACGTGGGATTCTAAGTTCGGAGATTTCAAAGGCATCAAGAAAAATTTCATTGCAATTGGAGTATCGGTTTACCCGGAATCGTGATAAATAACACACAAAAATACAAACAGAAACAAAAAAGAAAAACCAAAAAAATCGTAAAATTGCGATTTTCATGAGAAATAATTTTTTAAACCGATTTTCCGAACAGTGCAGTTCTAAGTTCAGAGATTTTAAACGTCTCCAGAAAATGTCATTGCAATTTGGAGTATTGAGTAGCCGGAATCGTGTTAACAAACACACAAAAATACAAATAGAAACAAAAAAGAAAAACGAAAAAAGTCGTTAAATTGCGATTTTATGAGACATAATTTTTCGATAGATTTTTCGAACAGTGCAGTTCTCAGTTCAAAAATTTCAAACGTCTCCAGAAAATTCCATTGCAATTGGTGCATTGGTTTAGCCGGAATCGTGTTACCAAACACACCAAAATACAAATAGAAACAAAAAAAGAAAAACGAAAAAAATCGTTAAATTGCGATTTTTATGAGAAATAATTTTTTGATTGTGCTCAAAAGCGTTCCAGTTCTAAGTTCAGAGATTTCAAACGTCTCCAGAAAATTTCATCGCAATGGGAATATTGGTTTAGCCAAAATCGTGTTAAAAATCACACAATAATACAAACAAAAACAAAAAAGAAAAACGACAAAAATATTGAATTGCGATTTTAATGAGAAATAATTTTTCGAACGATTTTTTGAACCGTGCAGTTCTAAGTTCAGAGATTTCGAACGTCTCCAGAAAATTTCATCGCAATTGAAGTATCGGTTTAGTCGAAATCGTGTTAAAAAATACACAAAAATACAAAAAAAAAACAGTCCGGATTTTTTTCTCCAGTGTAGTAGAATGGAATCTTCGCTTCGCTTGCTACGCTCATCTTAAACATTTTACAGTCACATATTTATCACAGTCTAGATTTGTTTATATATTCTAAGGTTAAAAACAAAAATCAAGTAAATCGTTGATCTACTACCAAAGAGTAATAAATTTAATCGTAATCACTTAGCAGGACCATCACTTATAAGAGTCATAAAAGTCATCAATCTTATATCAATACTAGGAAGCTTCGCAAACGCTTTTTCACGCGCGTTGTTGGATGAGCGTAATTGGTGCATAGAGCTGCTACGACAATCAGAAAAAAAACAAAAAAAAACATTCCGAATTTAAATAATTTTTCGATTGTGCTCAAATTTCACACGAATATATTAATTCATAAAATTAAGGTTCTGTGAAAAAAAGCATTATAATCGGATAAAGCGTGTAGGTGTTATAAGTCGAAGAAATGTTTTAAAAAACGAAAAAATCGTAAAATTTGCGATTTTCATATGAAATAATTTTTTGATTGCGCTCAAAAACGTGTCAGTGCTGAGTTCAGAGATTTCGAAGGCCTCCAGAAATTTTCAATACGATTGAAGTATTAGTTTAGCCGGGATCGTGTTAACAAACCGCAAACACACAAAAATACAAACAGAAAAAAAGAAAGAAAAACATTCCGGATTTTTTTCTCTAGTGTAGTGGAATGGAATCTTCGCTTCGCTCATAAAAAAATACACTGACTTATTTGAACAAACTGACACACACTTGCCAACAAAATATTAGAAGATAAAAAGGTCATCAAAATCAAAATATCAGTAAAATTCACAGACTCATTTAACTAGGAAGCTTCGAAAACGCTTTTTCAGGCGCCTTGTTGGATGAGCGTATTTGGTGCATTGAACTACGAAATTAATATAACGTAAATAAACGTAAAGGCAGCCTATATCGTTACAAATAAAATACAGACGAATGTAAATAAAATACACAAATACAGTACCGGTACCTCAACTTATTTCGAATTGGATAACAAATTATCAACAATCAAGGTTAGTCACAAGAATTAAGTAGCAAATTTCATGAACTGTACAAACAGACACGAAAATGGCTACCAAAGAAAAGGCAATATTGGAGACAACAATGAAAATTCAGCCCATAGGACGCACAAGTTTCTTTGTATGTTCTTTGGTTAGGTCACCGGCTGCTTGATGGAATTTTAATTTTAAAAAACGTAAAATTATGATACGCGTTAAAAAATATTCTTCAATTTACCTCAAATTTCTCATGATTATATTAATTTATAATATTAAGGTTCCGAGAAAAAATCATTACAGTCGGATAAAGCATGTAGGTGTTATAAGCCGAAGAAATTTTGTAAAAAAGGGTAAAATGCGATTTTCATAAGAAATAATTTTTCGATTGCGCTTTAAAACGTGGCAGTTCTAAGATTAAAAAAAGATTTCAAATGCCTTCAGAAAATTTCTTCGCAATTGGAGTGTCGATTTAGCCGGAATCGTGTTAACAAACACACAAAAATAGAAACAGAAAGAAAGAAAGAAAGAAAGAAAAACAAAGAAAGAAAGAATAAAAAGAAAGAAAGAAAGAAAAACATTTCGTTTTTTTTCAGTGTAGTTGAATGGAATCTTCGCTTCGTTCGCTACGCTCATCCAGCAACCGACAAAAAATACTTGTTAAACAATCACATAAGACTTATCCCACCTGTATTATAAGTGGTTGATCAAAGAATTCATTTAAAGAGTAGTAGCAATGTGACAGCAATGATTTTCTTTGTTTTCTTAAATTATTTTATGTCACTTGTTGGATGAGCGTAGCGAGCGAAGCGAAGATTCCATTTCACTACACTGGAGAAAAAAATCCGGGAATGTTTTTTTTTTTTGTATTTTTGTCTGTTTGTTAGCACGATTCCGGCTAAACGGATACTCCAATTGCAATGAAATTTCTGGAGGCCATCGAAATCTGAATTTAGAACTGCCACGTTTTTGAGCGCAATCAAAAAATTATTTCTCATTAAAATTGTTCTTTTACATTTTTTTCGATTTTTAAAAAAATTCTTCGACTTTTAACACCTATACATGCTTTATCCGATTGTAATGATTTTTTCACAGAACCTTAATTTTATGAATGAATATATTGGTGTGAAATTTGAGCGCGATCGAAAAATAAATTGTCATGAAAATCGCAATTTTACGCTTTTTTGTTTAAAAACAATTTCTTCGACTTATAACACCAACATGCTCTATCTGATAGTAATGATATTTTCATAGAGCCTTAACTTTATGAATTTATATATTTGTGTGAAATTTGAGCGCAATCAAAATTAGTTTCTAATGAAAATCGCAATTTTACGCTTTTTTTCGTTTAAAAAATATACGCTCATCCAACAACGCGCCTGAAAAAGCGTTTGCGAAGCTTCCTAGTGTAGTGAACATTCAAGTTTTTGATAAATAGGTTAAGGTTACTATCTACAAAAGTGATAACTTCACATATGTAGACACAGGGCATGGGAATAATTTTTAGATATTTAAATAAAGGTTTACAACTATCCCTGAAACCTGCTTTTGCAACTACCCTCACAGAAGTTTTTTGGAGAATAAATATTTTTTTTGATCGCAGTACTATTTCCGCATATAGCAATCCCATAGGCAATTATTTATATGGAGTGAAAATAGGCAAAGTATACTGCCTTGTTGGCATCCTTGCTTACTAGATTGCTAAGACGTCTCAATGCGAAACATCTGTAATGGCTCATGGGAACGAACAAGGTTTTCGTGCGGGCGTTAGGAGACAGGGCCTAAGAAGACTTTTAGTCTTCTAAAGCCCGGACCGGTTTGTTTTCTTAGCCCCGCTTCGCAACGTGTAGCACAACTGTCGGTCACAGGGGCTTAGAAGCCAAAAAAAGGTCCAGGGGCTTAGGAGACAGGGGCTTAGAATACCGCCCCCGATAATTTGGGAAGTGTTTTTAATACCGGTTTTCCAATTTAAGTTGTTTTTCAAGGAACTGAAACAGACCTTAGCAACACTATCAAGCTGTACAGCTGCGTCATTGTAGGATATTGACGTTGCTGTTGTTTTGCTATATCCTACCAGGAAGTTAATTATTTTAGTTTTCCCTGAATTTAATGCTACATTATTCACTGGAGGCCTATACCATTAATTATTTTCGTTAATTGTATTCCCCACTTGGGCTTCTACTACATCCCACTTTATATCAGTTACAATTTCATTGGTGTCATCAGCAAATTTAATTAGTTCACCTACGTTTGCCGGTAGGTCGTTCGTAAATAAAATGAACATAGTTGGGCCTATAATTGAGCCTTGAGGAACTCCTGTTATGATTTCTCGCCAGCTGGAGCAAAGATTATCCTCTCTATTCGTCCTATGATCCACGTGAGATATCTCTTCACACTGTTTTTTGTTAGTTAGGTAAGATTCAAACCAGCTAAATGTCACCCCTCTAATTTCATAAAGATGAATTTTTTCCTTCTTAGAGTTTGATTATTTACCGTGTCAAACGCTTTTGACAGATCAAAGAAAAGTCCAATCACCTTTCTTATTTGTCTAAAGATTTTTAGGATTTTTTTGAGAGGGAGAAAGCTGCTGTTAATGTAGACTTACCTTTTCTTAAAACCCTGTGATTATCTAATACTTTATAATAGATTGACCAGCGAAGCGTAGGCGTAGACTGAGATAGTCAAACAACTATTTATTTTCTAGACGGTATAAAGGTCAGCTGGGTATATCTTCCATCCAACCTAGTCTTATATTAATAGCACAGTAAATAAAAACAAAGAAAGATAGGTGGAGAAGGAAAGGTTTAAACGAGTAGGAAAATTACGTGAAAAAACGAACGAAAAAAAGAGATTGTTGATTATTAGAATAGATCCCAGTGAAGAACTCCAACAAAAAAATATGAAGTCTACACGAAAAATTTAAGATTTAAACCTATTACATCCCCCGTTATTCCTTTAAATTAACTTTTTATCACTTCAGAAACTCTACAGTTTATTTTTATGCAGAGTATCTAAACTTATAAAGTTCCTTTTTTGCTGGAAATTACCCAACACTTGGTCAGGGGCCCGAGCCGACAAAATAATACGTAGCCAGTTCAAACGAATCAGTACGATGGATGATCATGCCAGGAAATTTCTCCCCCCCCCCCCCCCCCAACCCCAACTGCTAAAAGAATTTTACAAAAGCCGACCGTTCCAGGAATTCAATCAATCCTTTCAATCCCAATAATGCAGACATTCCGTTTCCGCTCTCAAATCTGTGTTTTTCTGTAAACGAAGTCTTGACTCTCCTCAGACATATGCGACTGCGACCTAGTACTGCCACAGGACCTGACGATCTTCCCGGAAGAATTCTAAAAGAGTGCGCGTTAGTTATTTTCACCGTCATTATGTTCAATCTTTAACTTATCAATATCCACTGGCGCTGTTCCCGATGACTGGAAAAAAGCAAATGTCGCTCCAATTTTAAAAAAGGGTGACCCAAAAAACGTTGGCAATTAACGCCCAATATCGCTCACCTCGATAGCGTCAAAATTAATGGAGAAGCTCGTGTCACGCCGCATTCTAGAACATCTGCAAAACAATGATATTATAAACGATAATCAACATGGCTTTCTGCTTCGGCGATCTTGCGTTACAATGCTGACTCGAGCTAGTGACGACTGGATTCACGCGCTTGAGGACAAGGATGTAAAACAAGTTGATTGTATAGCTCTTGACTGGCAAAAGGCATTTGATCAGGTTCCTCACGAAAAACTTCTCTTAAAATTGCATGGCTACAAAATTAGAGGTAATCTCTACCAGTGGATTAAATCGTTCCTTGACTGATCGGACTCAGTGTGTCATATTTAGTGGTTCTTCTTCTCCTTCCATTAAAGTGACATCTGGAGTTCCCTAAGGTTCAGTAATTGGCCCGCTGCTTTTTGATATTTATATGCTTGACCTACCTCAATGTGTTTCTTCAACCTTATTACAATTTGATGATGATTAAACCGTTTATGCACTAATTAGATCAAATTCTTGATTTCGAAATTCTGCAAAACGATCTCAACAGCATACATACTTGGTCCACAATAAACAAAATGTCCTTGAACTCTCTCAAATCTCAATACTTTACATTAACTAGATCTAAGACTAACTACTAACTACATAGAAGACGCACTTTCCTCTTCAAGAGTGGGTACATATCTTCACGGACGGCTCCTATGACTTGGTTACAAACAGAACAGGATACGGCATCCACTGCATCTTCTTCGAAGAAGCCACTCCAATGGGAGCCGGTGAAACATACTTCGACTCTGAGGTCGCAGCCATCGCCAGGGCGGCCGAAAAAATCGCCGAGACCCCCGCCTTCCCCCTCAACAGAAAAAATTTTGTCATCCTAAGCGACAGTGTCTCGGCCATCCAATTTATCACCCAAGCAGCAAACCTCCATCCGAAATCGCTGCTTTTCAAAAACTCTCTTGCCAGCCTCCGTCAGCAAAACAAACTATTAAAGGCGCAATGGATCCCTAGCCACTGCAAGATCATGGGGAATGAAAAGGCAGACTTCTTGGCAAAAAGTGCCACAAAAGCACCGCAACCACCAGCAGCGCCTCTCTCCTTCAAAAATGTCAAAACCAAGATCAAATCAACCACAAAAAGATCTTTATGAACACCACAGAAGAGACTTCACGACTAAAAAACTGGTGGACCGAGATCAAGAAAGGGCCAGACAAAGACTGGTCGAGAAAGACGGCCACCGCCCATTTCCGGCTTGCAACCGGTCACGACGTCTTGCAACACCACCTGCACCGCTTTAACATTACCAACGAACCGGCCACCTGTAAACTTGGTAATTTAGAAGACCAAGACAGAGCGCATCTCTTTAGATGCGCCGCCCTCAAGAGTGACATTGACTCCCTGCCCGAGGGACCTGAGCAGGATGGGAAAAGGAGGCAGTCTTATATTGGATAGCAAGACAGAAGAATGGCTAAAGAGGCCAACTTCGCACAAGAAAAAAAAAAGATCAAAGATTCATTTCAAGAATGTGTACTCACTTCATGGCAAAATTATCCCAAAATATGATTCAATAAATTTGCTTGGAATTACCTTTACAAATGATCTAAAGTGGAATTTGCACACTGAATTAGTAAGAAATCGTGCCTCAAAATTACTTGGATTTGTAACAAGAAACTTAAAGGGCTCCAAACCTCGTACAATTCGGACTGCTTATCTAACTCTGATTCGGCCTATCATCACTTATGGTATCCCTGCTTGGCATCCGAATACAAAAGCTAACTTTATGAAGCTTGAGGCAATTCAAAACCGTGCCACGAAGGCTATTTTCCACAGATCAAGGTTTTATTCAGATAGTGCAACGCAGAGGCTACATGCTTGCGACCTTCCTTCCATTGGAAATTTCTGCAAAGAAGCAGATGTTAAGTTCCTTCGACAACAAATCACTGGTTCTGCAGATTTGAATCCATTTCATCGCATCACTCTAGACAATAAACCTCGTAGACATAACCCAGGTACTTTGATCATCCCTCCTCGTGCACGAACTTCGTGATATCAAAACGGATACTTCTATCGTTCTGCATGGAACACTACCGGCTGACATGAAGACTTCTAGACATTTCAATATTGATATTTTAGGAACCATTTCAAAATTTCTTAATGAGAACGCATTTTCATTTTAACATCAAGTTATAACATGCTGGAAGTCATCAAATTATTTTTCACCATCATTGTACACCCTTAATCAATTGTTCACCATCAATTGATCACCCTTTTACTAACTCATTTTGTATTACGTATATGAATCATACCATCATTATTCACCTTTTAGCAGCTATTGTTAACCATCATTTGTTCACCATTTACAATCTATATTCTATTTCACCCTTTACTATCTCCTTTATATTATTTGTTAATTTATTTTATTGTATTTTATAATGTAACATAATAATAATAACATATAATATTATATAACAAAATAATAAACATACCTAACAACTTTGTCATAGTAAGTTAGACACTTTGTGACTGGGGCCTTATGGCCCTTTTCTTACTTTCTATGGAGTTGTACAGCTTAATTTACGATTATTTGTACAATTTCGAAATAATAATAAATAATAATAATAATAATAAATAATAAATAATAATAATAATAATAATAATAATAATAATAATAATAATAATAATAATAATAATAATAATAATAGCAACCATCTAGTCTGCCTTCAAGTGAAAAAATGTGCTCTGTATACATTGCAGATTTGCGAGTGAAATAAGCGTTGTTTTCTACAAATGTAAGTATCCAGTTTTAATATTAATGTCAGTGTATAAACTGAAGTATTAGGTTCTGTTTTTCATGTACCATGTGAAAAGATATAAACAGTTTTACAAAATGTATTTTGTAAAATTGGTCAAAAAACATCATATGAAAACAAAAGCAGAGACAATAGTTAAATCAAGGTATACTGAATTATGACAAAGAGCTTAGTCAACTAATCGGAATGGAGAGACGATCTGAAGAAGCCTTGCATTCTACGGCCACGGCCACTCAGAATACCGGCGCTCCAGTAGTCTCTACCAGAAACAAACGAACGGAGACGCAAAAAAGAACAAAATGGTCACATGAAATGAACGAAAATGTTATGCGCTCCTTCTTTAGGGTGAACGAATGTAAAGACGAGCCTTTACCTGGATGGAGACAGCGGTTATACAGGGAGCATACCACACAATTTCCAGAGCTAGAAATAACAGAACAAAATGTTGTAGATAGACTTCATATAATTTTTAAAAAGCAATATCTCAGGCAAGATGTAATCGACCAATAAGACGAGAAGTCGGGTATGAAATATACAGACGAGATAATCTCGAATCTGACGACGTTAGCACGACCCCTGCACAGTTGCATGAGGTTCAGGCCATAGGAAGAGACGGTGAGAACATAAATAATGATGGAACCGACGCAGAACTATAAGAATAGCATTTATGAACAACATTAGCAAATTTGAACACATTCCTTTCAAAGAGAGACCGAACTTACCACAGATTATTACAAATAAAAATATATGCATTTACATTAACTGTCTGAATAACATATTGGAAGAATATTTAAGTAATTTAGATCCAACCGATTTCATGAAAATTCATCTGGCTGTATTTTGTGGAGCAGTCACTGTAGCAGAGAAGTTCAACTTCACCTTATCCAACCAAGAAATTCAAAAAACAATAGGACAAAACCCAAAAAAGGGAGGAAAAATGGAAAAGAAGGTTAGAACATAGAATCAACGTACTAAGAGGGGATATTGGACATCTAACAGCATATCTAGTAAATAACACATCGGTGTCCCTGAGGAACAAGTTAACCAGTGTTTTTGAGAAAGCCGGAACATATCCATGTGAAGAAGATTTCAGATTAAAATGTGAAGACTATTTGGACACTATGAAACAAAGATTGAAAGCTCTAGCGGCACGCTTAAAAAGATATGTGCAGTGTAGCAGGAGACACGAAGAAAACAAATTTTTTAAAGAGTAATGAGAAACTGTTTTTTATCGGAAACTAGGAAACAAAGTTATGGTTGACAACGACAATATTCCTCCTCCTACTAAAGAAGCCTTGGAGGAATATTGGAGCAACATTTGGTCAAAACCAAAAGACTTTAACCGCGAGGCCGAATGGCTTCCTCATATAGAACAAAAGAACAGATGAAATTGAGGAAATGCCGGATATAGTAGTAAATATAGACGACATCACATATGCAATAAAAAAAACTCATAATTGGAAAGCTCCTGGAGTAGATGGAATACAGAACTTTTGGTGGAAAAGACTAACGCCAGTGCATTGTAAACTAAAGGATTTCTTTAACCAAATACTTCACGACCCATCACTTGTTCCAGGATTCTTTACTCAAGGTATAACCAATATGATATTCAAGACAGGAGACAGATCGGACCCCAAAAATTATAGACCCATCACTTGCTTGCCAACCATTTATAAAATTCTAACATCAATCTTTACCTTGAAATTAACAGAACATTTATCAGAACATGAAATTTTAGCGTGGGAACAGAAAGGATGCACCCCAAAATGCATATGGATGTAAAGAGCAGCTTATAATTGATAGTATTGTTACAACACATGCAAAAGACAAAAAGAGGAATCTATCAGTAGCTTACATAGACTACAAAAAAGCATTTGATTCGGTTCCGCACGATTGGTTAATCAAAGTTCTTGATTTGTATAAGGTAAATCCACAGTTGATAACGGTGCTTAAGCATCTCATGAATTCATGGAGAATTAATATAATACTAAAAACCAATTCAGATTCTGTTAATATTGAAATATGGCAATAAAGAGAGGGATCTTCCAGGGGGACACCCTTAGCCCTCTATGGTTTTTGTCTCGCATTAAACCCAGTATCAGAGCTACTTAATCAAACAAATGCTGGATATCGCCTTACCTGTAAAGAAATAATGACAAGGATAACACATCTGCTGTATATGGATGATTTTAAAATGTATGGAAAATCAAAAGAAGAGCTCAAAATTTTAATTGACATAGTAAAATTATTCAGTGAAGACATTCATATGGAATTTGGATTAGATAAATGTGCTTCAATGCATATGAAAAGTGGAAAATTGCAAGAACTGACAATTACCAAATTGGTGTTGGTCAAGAAATTCCAAACATAAACAATAGCGAAGAAAGATAACAAATACCTAGGAATGAGGCAAAACATTATTCTTAACCACAAGGAATTAAAAATGTATTTAAACAAAAGTATGAACATAGAGTTAAAACTATCATAAAAACAAATGTTAAAGGAAGCTATAAAATCAAGGCATTAAATGCATGGGCTTTACCAATCTTGACCTTTTCATTTGGTATTGTGAAGTGGTCAGATGTGGACTTGATGGACCTAGATCGTTTTACAAGAAGACAAATTACCTTCTTCAGAACTCACCACCCAAAAGCATCTTCTGAAAGGTTATATATACCACGGGAAAAGGGTGGAAGAGGATTGGTAAATATTCGGTCATTGTGCTATTCGCAAGTTCATAAACTCAGATCATACTTTCTTAATTCTACATTCCATTATCACCAAGAACTAAACTCCGAGATAAAACTATAACTCCCCTCAGGCTAAATGACGATTCTTTCCATCCAGAAATATACATAGAAGATTTAAATATGAAGATGAATGTCTGGAATACTAAATCACTTCATGGGAGGTACCCGAAAAGCATCCAGCAGCCAAAAATTGACATTGTTAAATCAGTTAAGATGGATTCACAAAGGAGATTTGTTTGCTGAAACGGAAGGATTTATGTTCGCCATCCAAGATCAGGTTATAAATACCAACAACTATAAAAAATTCATCATCAAATCCAATGACAATGATATGTTAGAAAATGCAAAAAGTTTACGGAGACAATATACCATGTTATAGCTGGGTGTCCTTCAAATTGCCAACACGTGGTATCTCAGTAGGCATAATCAGGTAGCAAAAATAGTTTATCAATATCTAGGAATGAACGCACATCTACTTGTCAATCCACCTCCTTATTACAAGTATTCTCCTGCACCTGTGATCGAAAATGAAGAATTTATAATGTATTGGGATAAACAGGGTTATAACAGACAAAACCATAGACCACAACAAACCGGACATCATTTTATGCGATAAATCTAACAGAATTAAATATCTAATTGACATTGCGATCCCCATGAGTAAAAATATTGAGAACACCGAGAACACTAAGGTGGAAAAGATATCAAAATTTAAGTCAAGAAATAACAAGAAATTTTGGGAAAAAGAAAACTGTTATTGTCGTGCCTATCGTGATCTCAGCCACTGGAGTCATACCATCTTCCCTCTCTGCCAGCCTACAATGCCTGGGTCTGTCTCCAAATCTCTACATCAGCATGCAGAAAGCAGTCAAACCTTCAAACGTGCCACATAGTCAGAAGATTTTGCAGTAATCACTCTCTTTCTCTCTCTCTTTAAAAGATTTTGCCATACAATTGCTTGTTTTATAGATAGAAACTTTTATTGATTTTGTTATCACACTCATCTTTTTTATTATTTTGTTAATTCTGAGATTAATTTGTCTACAGTAATATGTGTACTATACTTATGTTTTCACGCTGTTATAATGTAAACTTTTGTTGGGCTTGGGCCTCACCCGCCTTGTGTATACCAGGACGCAAATGTACCTGAGATTGTTTGAACAATAAAGAACCACTATAATAATAATAATAATAATATAATAATAATAATAAAAAATAATAATAATAATAAATCAAACGTGGATGAGTTTCGGGTTATTTCGCCGCGTCGCGAGTAAACATTATACGTACCTCGACGTTTCGTTACCTCTGTGGGTAACATATTCATGAGAACTGAGGCTGATTCGTTTGTTTCAGCCTCAGTGGAACACTCCTCCGCGGCGGTGTCTTCTGATTGGATGGGGTGGCACACGTGGTGGAGTGGGGGTAGTTTTCTCCCCTGGTTGGAGAGGATGACGTCAACACTTGTTGTTGTTGTTTTTGTTGTCGTCGATGTAGTTGTATAGGTGGAACCAGATAAGCTGTCGGTCGCCGAGGGATCGCAGCATTGTCGTCCACGCACTATGGCCACAGGATCGGCAAAAAGTAAATAAAATAACGGTCTCTAAAACTGCTTTCGGAGAAAAACACGACTATTTTAAAGCCAAGGCCTGCCCAATTTATCCTAAAAATAAAGTATTAATGAAGTGTACGAATAAAATCAAGACATTTTGATGCTCCTAAACATTGAAGTACGGCGTCAATGGTTTTCTGTGCAACTTTTTGGTAAGAATATAGCACCATATGTCGTTATGCTCAGGAAGCCTCACAGAATATGAATCACTTTGGTGCCAGAGCGCCGCCCGCGACTGGGGCGGGAACGCCGCCCCCAAGTTTGACCACGCTCGGGAATATAAAACGCCCAATAACAGCCAAACGGTTGATCGGAAAACAAACAATCAGGAGATAAATTATGCTTAAATGTTTGGATTTAGGTAAAAAGATACTTATTCATTTTGGCCGTCCGCATCTGGGGGGTGGGAACGCCGCCCCCTAGTTTACCACGCTCGGGAATATAAAACGCCCAATAACAGCCAAACGATTGGTCGGACAACAAAAAATCAAGAGACAAATTATGCTTGAAATGAATGGATTCAGGTTAAATGATACTAACACATTTTCGCCGCCCGCAAATGGGGGGTGGAGGGACGCCGCCCCCCAAGTTTACCACGCTTGGGAATATATAACGCTCAAAACAGCCAAACAGTTGGTCGGACAAAAAAAGTTCAAGAGGAAATTTATGCTTAAAATAAATGAATTAAGATTATAAGATAATTATTTATTTTACAAGTCGCAAAATTATTGTTTAATTGATAAAAATAATAATTATAACAGCATCGATAATGAGTTAAATTGTAGCAAAATACAAGTTAAAACAATTGTATGGAATTTGATGTTTATTCATATGTTAAAAAGCAATGTTAAGCCTTTATTGATGTGGACTTGATTCATCGTTTTGCATAAATGACTCATTGAACAATACAAAAGACATTAGCAACTCATAGGACATGACATTGGAGTAGGACATGAAGACCCTTGCCTACGAAGCTTCTAGTGTTTTTTGCTCCAGAAAAGGCATGCAATCCTGGAAGAGCTGCTGCCTTCTTTACACCTAGTGCATTGTAAATAGGAGCCGGTGGAATAACTCTTTGCTGAGTTCTTGAATAGATCGGGATATCTTCTGACGGCAAGAATAAATACATCGGTGTCCGGAGAGAAAAATGTATTTGGGATGTTCCGTACAGTTGCATAAACAGCGGGGAAAAACATCTTTGTACCCCCCCCGGCCCTTTCTTCTTGGAGCTTTTAAGTGCTCCAATTTTTTATGTTCGATTTTTTTTGATTTGCCCATGCCCTATCTTTCTTAGGGTAAGGACTGCGTGATCAAGAATGTTTTTCAAAAAGAAAGCAGCCCAATTAAGTTTTTTTGGAATTGTTTTTTGGACGGGAAATTTTTTCACCCTAAATTTGGGGAAAAACGTAAATTTTATCTTCCACCCGGTAACCCACGGGGGTTACTCCCATTGTTGTTGCCCGACTTTTAGGGCATTGGTACATCAGAAGGGACAAACCACGTGCATTAACTTTCCTTTTTTTTTTTTTTTTTAACCTTTGGATCAAGCTGTTTCACAAATTTATCGTCCAGTTCACTGCATCTATGCCCCGCTGTCTTTTTTGGAACGTTTGTACCTCGGCCATACCACCCAACAATAGTTTACCGCATTAAAACCAAATTCCCCAAAATTAAATCATTGAAGTCTTGCTTTTTGGGCAATCGTTTGGAATTTTCTAAAGGAACCCCCCAAAATTAGAACATTTTTTTAGCAATGATGCATGTTCCTCTGGGGAAGGACAATGCTCTTGGAACCATGAAAAACTCTACCCCAACAGTAAAGGGGAAAGGGTTAAATACAGGTCTAGAGCAGGAAACAACGGGAAACCCTCAAGAACAATGCTCTTTTCCCCTTTTACCAAAGACTTTTTTCTTTTTGGGTTTTAAAAAACCGCATTTTTTTTTCCCTGAAATTTTTCCCACGTTTGCGATTTAACCTTTTCATGACCATAGATTGCCGTGCTTGATTTACCCGGGTTGTCATCAACTTTTCTGAAAAAACATATTTTTTGGGAATTTTTAATAGGAAAAAAACCTGCTTTTTTGTGTTTTTGATGATTTGAGTAGAGCCCTGAAAAAAATAGATTACAGGCAAGGCTCTAAATTTTTGTGAGATTTTCTAGTTATTTGTTGTGTCTTTTCAAAAATGAGCAATTGTCATTGTGGTGTCTTTTTAGTTGATGGTTTCCCAACTACCCTGCGCCCTTCTTTGATTTTTTGGACTTTTCGTGTCATCAAAATCGGGAGCAATTAGAAAAAAAGCGAGCCCGGCTTTGGGTTTCCCAAAAAAAGCCCCTCAACTCCATTTTGCTTTGTGCATGCTTCCAATAGAACAAAACCGAAAAATGTTTTTTTTTCCCCCAGGTTCCAGAAAATAAAATCTTTGTTTTTTTTCGGGTGTTTTTGTAGTAGTCGGCCATCTCTGCTAATCAAGGGAAATAACCCTGGTAAAATTAATTTAAATCGCGAGCAAAAAAATATTTTGTCATTGCATCCTTTATTTTGAATGAAATTTCCCCAATCACCAGGCGAACGGGATACGTGGGTTTTTCTATTAACATTTGCAATTGTATTGAATTAGCGTTTTAAAACAGGGGACAAAGAAGAAATTTTTTTTGGGAATTTCGGAACTTCTTTTGGGATGTACCCTTTGTATCCTTTTTTTGGCCCACCTTTTTCCCAAACCCCTGCGTTTGGATTTTTGGGGGGTTTTAAAGTTCGGGATATTTTTTAAAAAAAGTTTCCATGAACAGACAATGAAATTTGAGTGTTATGAAATTTAAAAAGGGCATCAATACTACTTTTAAACATGTTTCCCATCGAGTATTTTGATTTGTACAAGGACCTTAAAACCCCAACTTCAACCCCAAATTGCATCAAAAACTTCTCCACTCTTAGTGGTTTTGGGAAAAAAGTATTGCAGAAAGGGAATTTTTTGCCCTAACTGGAGTCCTACGGGCTTTCCCAATTTTCCCCACTGACAGCAATAAAAGGGTTCCCCCCCTTAAAAGGGCCATATGGCCCCAGTCCGTTCTAACATTTAATTTTTTTTTCCAATCAAACGTTTGGCTGTTAAAAAAATTTTTTGTTTCAAAGCGTGGCCATGCTTGGGGGGGGCGTCCTCAAATCCTCAGTTGCCCGGGCGGCGAAAAATCATTTTCTTATGACCCCATTAATTTATTTTAAAAAATAATTTTCCCTTTTTGGGTTTTTTTTTTTGTCCGTCAAAACCCTTTTGGGTTTTTTTGAAGTTTTTTTCCCAAACTGGTGAAAAATTTTATGGGGGGTCCCACCCCCCAGTTTCGGGGGGCGAAAAATTTAAAAATTAACTTATACCTGATTTTATTTTTTTTAAGCATAATTTTTCCTCTTTTTTTTTTTTTGTCCGATCAATCCCTTTGGGTTTTTTTAAACGTTATTTCCCAACATGGTAAACTTGGGGGGGGCGAAAAAAAATTTATTATCTTTTTGACATGAAATTTATTCATTTTAACCCTAATTTTCCTCATTTTTTTTGTTGCCCATCAACCGTTTTGGGTTTTTTTAACGTTTTCCCAAGCATGGTGAAATTGGGGGGGACCCGGGGTTTTCCCCCCCCCCCCAGTTTCGGGCGGGGAAAAAAAAATCATTTTCTTATGACCTGATTCATTTTTTTTTTTAAACATAATTTTCCCCTTGATTTTTTTTTTTGTCCGATCAATTTGGTTTTGGGTTTTTTGAAAAAGTTATTTCCAAGCAAGGTAAACTTGGGGGGGGCGAAAAAAACATTTCTTAAAAGAATGATTCATCCCTTTTTAAACCCAAAATTTTCCTCTTGATTTTTTTTTTTTTGTCCGATCAACCCCTTTGGGTTTTTTTTTAACGTTATTCCCAAGCATGGTGAACTTTTGGGGGCGGCCCTCCCCCAAACCCCCCCCAGTTTCGGGCGGCCCCAAAAAAAAATATTACTTGACCTGATTTAAATTTTTTTTAAGCCCTAATTTGCCTCTTCATTTTTTTTTGTGGGGCCGATCCCCCCTGTTTTTGGGTTTTTTTGAACGTTATTTCCAACCCTGGTTTAAATTGGGGGGGGCGACCCCCCCCCCCCCAGTTGCAGGTTTGGGGAAAAAAAATTTATTATTTAAAGACATGATTCTTCATTTTTTAACCCTAATTTTTCCTCTTGATTTTTTTTTTGATCGATCAACCGTTTTGGGGTGTTTTTTGGGCTTTTTTTATTCCCGAAACGTGGTAAATTGGGGGGGGCGTCCCCCGCCCCCCCAGTTGCGGGGGGCGAAAAAAAAATTAGCCCTTTTTTTAACCTAAATCTATTTATTTAAAGCATTTTGCCTCTTGATTTTGTGTAAATCCGATCAACCGTTTGTTTTGTTGTTGGGCGTTTTTTTATTTTTCCCCAGCGTGGTAAACTTGGGGGGGGCGTCCCTGCAACCCCCCCTTGGGGGGGGCGAAAATAAATTAGCATCTTATAACGTAAAAACTATTTATTTTAAGCATAATTTTTTCCTCTTGATTTTGTGTTTTCCCATCAACCGTTTGTGTGTTTTTGGGGCGTTTTATATTCCCGACGTGGTAAACTTGGGGGGGGGGTCCCCGAAACCCCCCCGTTTCGGGGGGCGAAAAAAAAATTTGCATCTTATAAAAATAAAAACTATTTATTTAAAGCATAATTTTTCCTTTGATTTTTTTGGTTTTCCCATCAAACCGTTTGGGGTGTTGTTTTTCGTTTTTTTATTCCCGAGTGTGGGAAACTTGGGGCGGCGTCCCCGCCCCCCCCCAGGGTTTCGGGGGGCGAAAATAAAATTTGCATCTTATAACCAAACTATTTTTTTTAACATAATTTGCCTCTTTATTTTTTTTTTTTTTTGTTTTTTTTTTTTTTTTTCCATCAACCCGTTTTTGGGTTTTTATTTAGCGTTTTTTATTTTCCCCAGCGTGGTCAAACTTTTTGGGGGCGTTCCCCCCCCCGTCGCGGGCCCCGGGGCTCTGGCACCAAAACGAAATTTATATTCTGTAGGCCTCCTGAGGGATAAAAGACATATTTTTGCTATATTCTTACCAAAAAGTTCCCCGGGAAGCCCATTACGACCATTTTACGCTGCCCCTATTTTACATCACATTTTGGCGAGGTTGGGATTAAAAAGCTGGAAAATTTGGGGCACCAAACCCTTTAAAACCCAACCCCAAAGGGGAAAAACACTTTAGTAATCTGATTCTTTAAAAAATTATTTCGCTAAAAAAACTGACTCTGTGGGACGAACTACTTTATTCACAGCTTATAAAATGTTGATTTATGTGATATCATATCACGATAACATGACCAAATACGGTAGGCCCTACCTAATGCCAATTGTGTGTAAATTGTCAACGTTGGCGTCCGTGTTCTCGCTTGACCTTGACGTGCGACAGCTTATCTAGTTCCACCTATAGCTGCGGTTGTTGTTGTTTGTTGTTGTTGTTGTCTCTGTGTTGTTGGTGTCGGCTTCTAAGCCCCTGTCTCCTAAGCCCCTGGACCTTTTTTTGGCTTCTAAGCCCCTGTGACCGACGGTTGTGCTACACGTTGCGAAGCGGGGCTAAGAAGACAAACCGGTCCGGGCTTTATAAGACTAAAAGTCTTCTTAGGCCCTGTCTCCTAACGCCCGCACGATGTTTTTGTTCGGTCGCACACGTTGCAAAGCGGGCTGTACTTTGCTCGAGGTGAAACCATAAATTCCCAAATGTTGGTGGTGGGTGGGCGGGGGGGTGAATAAAAATAAATCATTAGCAATATTCGATTGATTAGATATTGCTTAACGTCTCATTCGACTCGAAAATGTTGCAATTAAAATCATGTAGGCATTGCAAAAGCACTGTTTTAATATGCATTAATTTTATTGTGAAAATTTTTATTCATAGTTGAATGTTGATAAATAATTGGTTTTGGGAGAACTAACACCATAGTTTTCATTACTTAACAGTAACTGTGTAGCTGCGTGGGTAGACCTCAAATACACATAAATGTATAAAATCTTTTACTTTGCATACTTAATATAATATAACTGCATAATTATGCCGATATGGGAACCTGCTCATCTTAAACATTAATATTGTGTCGTTTTCAATTATTGCTGGCACTCAATGTCGTCTAAGATGTAATAATACTATTTACTTCAATTCAGAAATTAAAAAAGTCCGCCCCAACCGGGATTCGAACCACGGGTCTCCCACACTCCAGGTGAGCGTCGTAACTACTAGACCATCAGGACGGGTAAATGTTAATCTACTAGGAAAACGCTTAAGTCCCGTCGCGTTGTTGGATGAGCGTAATTGGTGTATTGAGCTGCCATGTGTTATGCGGATTTTCTGTTGTTCTGTGAAAAAATCATTACTGTTGAAGATTTTTTTAAAAATTAATTTAAATTAAATAAAAAATAAACTTTAATTTTTAATTTTTTTAGTTAATCGAAATTTAAAAAAAGAAAAAAATCGTAAAATTGCGATTTTCATAAGAAATAATTATTCGATTGCGCTCAAATTTCACACGAATATATTAATTCATAAAATTAAGGTTCTGTGAAAAAATCATTACAATCGGATAAAGCATGTAGGTGTTATAAGTCGAAGAAAGTTTTTAAAAATCGAAAAAAATCGTAAAATTGCGTTTTTTATGAGAAATAATTTTTCGATTGCGCTCAAAAACGTGGCAGTTCTAAGTTCAGAGATTTCGAAGGCCTCCATGAAATTTCATCGCAATCGGAGTATCGGTTTAGCCGGAATCGTGTTAACAAACAGACAAAAATACAGAAAGAAAGAAAGAAAGAAAGAAAAAAAAAAAACATTCCGGATTTTTTTCTCCAGTGTAGTGAAATGGAATCTTCGCTTCGCTCGCTACGCTCATCCAATGAATTGTAGTTGCATTATACATTTCTGAAAGGCATGGTTAAGAGTGGGAGACCTGTGGTTTGAATCCCGGTTGGGGCGAACTTTTTTAATTTCTGAATTGTAGTAAACTAGGAAGCTTCGCAAACGCTTTTTTAGGCGCGTTGTTGGATGAGCGTAAGTTTATTAAGCGAAAAAAGCGTATAATTAGGAATATTTTCCCCTTCCGCCAAATACTGTACGAATAGATTTTTTAGAAGAAGTATTTCGTCCCGATTACAAATATGTACTTTGTTTTTCCGTGAAATAATAATCCAGTGATTTATAGCCGTTTTAAAAGCAGCACTTTTTTAAAGCGGCAAAAACGACTGTGACGTCAGAAAATGTGTTGATCCAACGCCGTCTGGATAACATACATCCAGACCAAAGATGTTGGAATAGTATTATAGTAGGATCGAGATATACATCAAGACGGCGGTGTTTTAAACAAAGCAGCGCCTAGCGTAGCCTACAGTAATGTAACAGATGGCGGACATTTTACATTTAACGCCTAGCCAGAAAACGAGAAAAGTTGACATTGCAATCAAAAACAAAACTGAAACAGTCCTAGGTCTAGGCCTAGACGTAGAAAATTATTTATAATACAACAGTCTAGGCCAATCGTTCCTGTAGGATATAGGCATTGGTATGTGAATACTAAAATTACTCACTTGACAAGCCCTAGGCTTAACTTGCCAACCCTAGGCCTGCACGTTAATGTTCTGACACACACCCCGCTCAAAAAACTTACTTTGATGACTAATTAAAGCCTATTGTAGATAAAGAATACCATGATAGTCCTAGGCTATGCAAAAACTCAAGACAAAATGCTCGTTATTCTTTATCACAATGATCTCGCGAAATCTCCTGTCACATACGAAAAAAGAAAAACAAAAGACGGTGAAAATGTACATCCCTGTGGAGTTGTTTGTGTTGAGCGGATGGGCGAGCACCGCCGTCTGTATGTAAATATGTACAAATATACGTACATTTAGTTTCCAATTGGCCTTGACTCAACACAGTTATGACGTAGTACCGTCCAAAGATGGCGCACGCTCGTTTTTGGCGCGCAACTGGGGACCCATTTAATTCTTGTTTAAATTACACAAAAAACATTTTTTTTTAAATAAAAAAAGTGCAGGGACTATTAAGACATGAATAAGAATTAAAATAAAATATAAAATATTAAGTGGAATATTCCCTATTACGATTTTCATAAGAAATTTATTTTTCGATTACGCCCAAATTTCACCCCAATATATTAATTCATAAAATTAAGGTTCTGTATAAAAATAATTACAATCTGATAAAGCATGTAGACGTTATAATTCGAAGAAATGTAAAATAAAAAAATAAAAAAATAAAAAACGTAAAATTGCGATTTCCATGAAAAGTTATTTTTGGATTGCGCTCAAATTTCACACGAATATATTTATTCATAAAATTAAGGTTCTATGAAAAAATCATAACAATCGGATAAAGCATGTAGGTGTTATAGTTCGAAGATATTTTTAAAAAATCGAAAAAAATCGTAAAATTGCGATTTTTATGAGAAATAATTTTTCGATTGCGCTCAAAAAACGGCAGTTCTAAGTTTAGAGTTTTCGAAGGCCACCAGAAAATTTCATTGCAATTAGTGTATTGGTTTAGCCGGAATCGTGTTAACAAACACACAAAATACAAGAAAAAGGGGGAAAAAACGGATTTGTTTCTCCAGTGTAGTGAAATGAATTCTTCGCTTCGCTCGCTACGCTCATCCAATAACTAGGAAAACGCTTAAGTCCCGCCGCGTTGTTGGATGAGCGTAATTAGTGCATTGAGCTGCCATGTGTTATGCGGATTTTCTGTTGTTCTGTGAAAAAATCATGACTAAGTTGAAATTTTTTTTAAATTTAATTTAAATAAAAAATAAACTTAAATTTAAATTTTTTTAAATTAACATTAATTTTAAAAAAGAAAAAATCGTAAAATTGCGATTTAATAAGAAATAATTATTCGATTGCGCTCAAATTTCACACGAATATATTAATTCATACAATTAAGGTTCTGTAAAAAAATCATTACATTTGTATAAAGCATGTAGGTGTAATAAGTCAAAGAATTGTTTGAAAAAAGAAAAAACCCGTAAAATTTCGATTTTCATAAGAAATAATTTTTCGATTGCGATCAAATTTCACAAGATTATTTTAATTCATAAATTTATGGTTCTGTGACAAAATCATTAAAATCGGATAAAGCATGTAGGTGTTATAAGTCAAAGAAATTTTTAAAAAATCGAAAAAGATCGTAAAATTGCGATTTTTATGAGAAATAATTTTTCGATTGCGCTCAAAAACGTGGCAGTTCTAAGTTTAAAGATTTCAAAGGCCTCCATAAAATTTCATTGTAATTGGAGTATCGGTTTAGCCGGAATCGTGTTAACAAACAGCCAAAAATACAAAAAGAAAAAAAAGAAGAAAAAAAAAACATTTTTCCGACTAACCAAATCGAGAAATATAATAAAACATTATTATTACTAGGAAGCTTCGCAAACGCATTTTCAGGCGCGTTGTTGGATGAGCGTATATGGTGCATTGAGCTGCCATGTGTTACGCGGATTTTCTGTTGTTCTGTGAAAAAATCATTAATTAGTCGAAGACTTTTTTTAATTAAATAAAATTAAATAAAAAATTAACTTAATTTTTTTAATGAAACTAAATTAAATAAAAAATTAACTTAATTTTTTAATTAATCGTAATTTTCAAAAAAGAAAAAATTGTAAAATTGCAATTTTCATAAGAAATAATTATTCGATTGCGCTCAAATTTAACACGAATATATTAATTCATGAAAATGAAGGTTCTGTAAAAAAATCATTACAATAGGATAAAGCATGTAGGTGTTATAAGTCAAAGAATTGTTTTAAAAAAGAAAAACCCCGTAAAATTACGATTTTCATGAGAAATAATTTTTCGATTATTCTCAAAATTCACACGAATATCTTAATTCATAAAATTAAGGTTCTGTGAAAAAATCATTACAATCGGATAAAGCATGTAGGTGTTATAAGTCGAAGAAATTTTTTAAAAATCGAAAAAAATCGTAAAATTGCGTTTTTTATGAGAAAAAAATTCCCGATTGCGCTCAAAAACGTGGCAGTTCTAAGTTCAGAGATTTCGAAGGCCTCCATGAAATTTCATCGCAATCGGAGTATCGGTTTAGCCGGAATCGTGTTAACAAACAGACAAAAATACAGAAAGAAAGAAAGAAAGAAAGAAAAAAAAAAAAACATTCCGGTTTTTTTTCTCCAGTGTAGTGAAATGGAATCTTCGCTTCTCTCGCTACGCTCATCCAATGAATTGTAGTTGCATTATACATTTCTGAAAGGCATGGTTAAGATGCTCACCTGGAATGTGGGAGACCTGTGGTTTGAATCCCGGTTGGGGCGAACTTTTTTAATTTCTGAATTGTAGTAAACTAGGAAGCTTCGCAAACGCTTTTTTAGGCGCGTTGTTGGATGAGCGTAAGTTTATTAAGCGAAAAAAGCGTATAATTACGATTTTCATAAAAATTTATTTTTCGATTACGCTCAAATTTCACCCCAATATATTAATTCATAAAATTAAGGTTCTGTATAAAAATAATTACAATCTGATAAAGCATGTAGACGTTATAATTCGAAGAAATGTAAAATAAAAAAATAAAAAAATAAAAAACGTAAAATTGCGATTTCCATGAAAAGTTATTTTTGGATTGCGCTCAAATTTCACACGAATATATTTATTCATAAAATTAAGGTTCTATGAAAAAATCATAACAATCGGATAAAGCATGTAGGTGTTATAAGCTGAAGAAATTTTTTAAAAATCGTAAAATTGCGATTTTAATGAGAAATAATTTTTCGATTGCGCTCAATCAAATCAATCAGTTCTTGGTTCAGAGATTTCGAAGGCCTCCATAAAATTTCATCGCAATCGGAGTATCGGTTTAGCCGGAATCGTGCTAACAGACAGACAAAAATACAAAAATACAAAAAAAAGAAAAAAAAGCATTCCTTATTTTTTTCTCCAGTGTAGTGAAATGGAATTTTCGCCTCGCTCATCCAAAAAGAAAAAACCCGTAAAATTGCGATTTTCATGAGAAATAATTTTTGATTTCGCTCAAAATCGTGGCAGTTCTACGTTCAGAGATTTCAAAGGCCTTTAGAAAATTTTATTGTAATTGGATTATCAATTTAGCCGGAATCGTGTTAACGAACACACAAAAATACAAACAGAAAAAAATTAAAAAAGAAAACCATTCCGGATTTTTTTCTCCAGTGCAGTAGAATGGAATCTTTGCTTCGCTCGCTACGGTCATGAAATAGGTTGATTATTTGGGAGTAGACATCCACTTGTTGGCCAGTGGTGGGTGCGGGTTACAGGGGTGCATCTCTGAATTTTTCAATAATTTTTATTTTTTCAATGCCAATTAATCGTTGAACGAAATCTGAAAATATAATTTCATCCACACTTTCATTTTATTTGTTTGTTCCGGAAATAACTTTTTTGACTCTTCCAAAAAAAGAAGTAAAAATGACCCCAAATTGCCCGTTTTGGTTAAAACTAATACATCTAGGGGGGGGGGGGGCGTATCTGACAGTCGTTGGTCTTCTAAGAGTTCACGAACGAACGAAGAATGAACGATTCTTCTTTTGGCCCTACTACAAGAGTAGATCAAGTCCATACTTTTATACTTTTCGACTGTAACAACTTTGTGTGACAACCATCATAACAGATTAGAACGTGCCATTTTCTTTTTAATTGGTTTTGCTTCTTTTTTCTTTTTTTTCTTTTGATGTGATGCTAATTTTAGAGAGCGCGATCATTACGTCTGCATATCGGAGTCGTTTATTGAACATCGAGTTGAACATAGATTTGTTATTGATGCAAACTGAAAACGCAAGTGTCAGACATAGACTTTTGGAAATAAATTTTAGTAATAATATAGTTTTTTTTCTCTATACACGAGTATCAATAAACTCATATTATGGCCCCTGAACTCAGCTTGACCAGTGACCCCCCCCCCCCAGACGGGGGGCCCCCAAGTCTTGCGGGGGCGGCTTTGGTTACCGCTACGCCACTGCTTAAACCTTAATAACGGATAATTAATAGTTTTTAATACATATATTAATTATTAATGGATAGGCCTAAATGGGCATCCTACCATAGCAGATTTTTCAAGATTTATCGCGAATCAGGCAGAAAATGCTAGCACATTTTGTTGTATATGGCCTTTTTGACGGATTCAAAACACTTTTTTTTATTAATTTTCTAGAATCGAGATAATAATATTGAAAAGTTCTACGATAGGTGCCTTTCTATTTCATTCTATCTAATTTTGTGAAGCCTCAAATTCATACATAAAATATGACTATGACAAAAATAATATATCAATGAATTACATAAAAAATAAATTAAATTCCAAACGCTTCGGAAAACTATTTGTTTTTATTTTCATAGCATAGGTATTTTAATTAAATTTAATTGATTTTTGTTAAATACGCATCCCTTAAAATGGAAACCTAGTTTTCGGTAACGCAGGGAATAAAATTCTCTTTTTATGTAATTCAGTGCGATATTTTCTTTAAGCTAGTTAAGGCTATTGTATCGTCCTCTAAACTATATTTCTAAATTAAAGGAAGATGACGGCAATCTTATCTAAATGAGTGAGGGTCTTGAAGATAACAAAAATATATATTTTGTATTTTTTGGGGCGGGACGATACGTACCTGTTAGCCATAATATGCGAATTTTGGGACAAAAGTGGGAACACTGGGCTAGGTGTTAATTTTGAGCGACGATTTTTTTTAATATTGTTACTTCACATCATTGCCTTCCACCTCCTTATAAGGAAAAACTATTTTTGAAATACCGTTCGATATACGATTTTGTTGTCAGGGTACAAATAAAAGTTTTGTACCTGCGGACGAAAAAAATAGAACATTGAACGATATTTCACAAAATTGTTTTTCCTTATAAGGAGGTGGAAGGCAATGATTTCTAGAAACAATATAAAAAAATCGTCGCTCTAAATTAAGTATAACACCTTGCTCAGTGTTCCAACTTTTGTCCAAAAATTTGCATATAATGACTGACAGAGACGTAACATCCTGCCCAAAATATTACAAAATATATTTTTCATTTATGTTTAAGACCCTCACTCATCTAGATAAGATTGCAGTCATCTTCCTTTGATTTTTAAATAAAGTTTAGAGGACGATGCAATAGCCTTAAATAATAATATAATGGCATAATTATTTTTCGGGTTTATCAGTGCACTTTTATTAATTCAACCAACGTTTCCAGTTTAATTTTAAAGAGAAATTTAGAATAATCAAAGAAAAATCAAGCAAAATCAACAAATTATATCAAAACAAGTACTGCCACTGGCAACAAGCTTTAGGTATACATTCTCAAACATTAGTCAAAAGAGGTATTATTTAACTAAAATGTAGTAGAGGTATCCTTAATTACATCAACATGAATCAATATGTCTACAACAATCTATAATTAAACGAGGGAGTGAAACGACTGAGTGTCTCCATTCAACTCAAACCCGGCGCTCATTCTGTGAGTCTGTGTGCGTGCGTGTGTGTACGTCGAAAATCAGCCGAATCGCTGAACAGTTTGAGCTGAAATTTTAGACAGGCATCCGGTACAAGTTTACAAGTTTACAAGTTTACTGAGAACTGTTAACAAAATCAGCTAGGTTCGTTGCGATTTAAACCTACAAGAAGTAACAAATTGAAAAATAGGCTGCTAATGTGTAGGACCTATTTTAAAAACAATTGTTGTTTTTGAAAAAAATATTTTTGGTTTGTTATTTGCCCGGCCGTGAAAATGAAGTGCCCAAGGTGTATCGAATCTTGCACGATCAAGGTACCCCCACATTCCGCTCGGATATTGAGCAAACCTTGCAATCTTAACACGTTTTTCTTACTGGCTATGTTTTCTATAGTATTGTCACAGATGATAGACTATACACTGCGTTATATGCATTTCAAAACATGTTTAATAATTTTTAAAATACAATCAAGAAATAACAAAATCTTTCCCGACCAGGGGATTGGACCTAGGTATCCCAGTCCCACACATTTCGGGTATAAGGGCGTCTTAGCCAAAACTAGACTAGAAAAACGCCAAAGTCGTTGTTAGACGAGTTGGTCTTGTGTGGCTCGTTGGTCTTGTGTGGCTCGTTGGTCTTGTTGTTAGCGTATCTGCTTCCAATGCAGAAGGTCCAGGGTTCGATTCCCGTCAAAGTCAGAAGCTTTTTAACTTCTGATTTGGACTTAAGTCCATCAGTTCTTGTCTTAGGAGTTTGTAAACGGTGACTTTGGAGCCGTCCTAGCAACGAAGCACATAATAAATTCAGAGTTGTTCTGAATCGACCTTGTTGATTCTGGCGTGGATCCGCGGGTGTTCGCACTGTCCATACCACTGATTGCTATATTTCCTATTACAAATATCGATCTTTGGTTGGTTATCGCTCACTCGTCGATTGCGTCGGGGCCTACAGGGTTGGCTTGGTCGCTTTGATTTACTGTCCCCCACTGAAAATCAGTTATATAACTGAGTGGGTAGACTCTAAATACAATTTATGAATTTTATTTTTATTCATATGTTTAGTACCCGGGAACATTTGCATTCAAGTTTGATAACTATATTGATATAAATAATACGCTTTTTAAGTTTAGTTGGTATAAGGGCGCGTCAACTGTAAGACCATATATGATGATAGGCTATGTTTATATTGAAAGTAAAGGTGAAATTGAAAGTAGATCTACGAAAGCCTGCGACAAGTTTTAAAGTATAGACCTATCTAAAATATTACAATCGTATTTATATTTAAAAATATATTTTGACATTTATTTATTCCTCATAAAATAAGCTTAAGGCTCAATTTGATATTAGGTAGTCTGGGTGATTTTAAATTAATTAATTTTTAATTTTTATTAATAATAAAGTCAGAGAAGCTCACCTTGGAGCCATCGAATTTTGAACTTCTCGTACCCGAAATAGTAATAGTGCCAATTTCCACGTTATAGTTTCACTTTTTGCACTTAATTTGCCATTAGGCCTAGGCCCTTTACTCCACTATTTTTGTATTCTTTTTCTACGCTTTATAATATTCTTAATACTACTCAAATTTTATACTTTCAAATCCCGAAATATACACGAAATAATATGTATCGCGGATCACTTCTCTGTGTCTTATATTTTAATTTCACGCTCGTCGTTTCGATCAACTGTGTGTATAATCATATTCGATTGCCTCAAGCGAAAACGACAGAAGTGTAAATGATCAGAAAAAATACAATTTCGTTTCTACTAATAAATTAATACAACTGAGGAACCCCGAAATACTAATTCACTATGCTTAATCTTGCTGTTCTTACAGGACCACTAGTATTATTACTAGACCGCATTATTATTTCGATGCAATTCAGTGTAAACGTTCTTCCACTGTGGCTTAACATAAGACAAAATTTACATATTCGCATATATATTTTTTACTACCAAGGAGAGACGTCTCATGAACACTCGTTTTGTACTTCTTCCAAAAATTCGTATTCAAAAAATAAATATTGCGAACTTTTAGGTAATTTTTGTTAATTTACCCTGTTTTCACAAGTTTCCATTTACACAAAAAAAACTAGTGCACGTTTTGTCCTTTTTAGGCTATTTTACGCTGTAAACGACGAATGCACGTGAGATCAAATTACATAGTCTTATAACATTTATGCTTCCGATCCTGTGGGTTCTAAGTTTTTAAAACTAGGAAGCTTCGCAAACGCTTTTCTTAGTCGCGTTGATGGATGAGCTTTTTAATTATAAAATGTTAATATTAATTTAAAATAATAAAAACATATTAACACGGCCCATACAAAGCAATCATTAGGTCTGTTGGATCTTTGATTGTTTATAACAAGGCTGTGGGTGAGGTATAAAATCTCATGTGAAGTTTTCATACAAGGCTGTGAGAAAGATCTAAAATGTATATTTTCGTGCTATTTGGCCGGATTCTGACCAAACGGGTGGGGCTACAACGTTTATATTTCACATGCACATTAAGGTAATGGTGATGTATTGACATTTGAAAGAAAAAGTTGAAAAAGTTAGCCAGAATCTATAGAAATAAAGGTTTTAATATTTAACACAACCAAAAAAACTCAAATTAAAACCATTATTTCTATAGATTCTGGCTAACTTTTTCAACTTTTTCTTTCAAATGTCAATACATCACCATGACCTTAATGTGCATGTGATTAATTGATTGATTGGATATTGCTTTACGTCTCATATTTATGCAACTTGGCTAATCGAGACGAAGGGAGGGACGTAAGGGATGACGCGGGGGGACCAGGGGTGGACAGGCCTGTGCTGGTCAGAACCAGCCCAAGGCATATGGGGAGGGCAGGGTTCCCCCACGTCGTGGTCGTCTCCGTCTGTGTCATCATCCGTCCGTGTTGTCTTAGTCGTCGCCGTCGGGGAGGTAGTCAAAGGGAAGGGGTTCCCCGACGACGACCCAGAACTCGCTATTAGTTTCAGGGAGTGAAACTCCCGTATTCACGGGCCAAACTGGGAGAAGGTGTCGAGTTGGAAGTTGGAGTTTTCATAGGTATGTACTAAATTATAAGCAGTTATGTTTTTATATTTACTATTTACTAAAGTATATCATTAATATTAGTAAAAATATAACATTTAAAATAATTTACATGTTTTGCATAGTACTATACGGACTTATGGAATAGGTATTATTTAATGATATCTAGGGGCGCGATAGCGCACCGGGCGAAGAGCGATTCTACTAGCTATACTCTTATACTACACGACTAGTCGGGCACACTTTCTATCTTAGAATCGTCGTGTAAAACAATAAATAATATAAACAAGACCATGGAAACTAAACCAATAATGCCGAGAATGTGAACTAAAGCAATGGTGTTGCCATTAATATCTACTACTATTCTTGTTTTTGGATGAGCGTAGCGAGCGAAGCGAAGATTCCATTTCACTACACTGGAGGAAAAAATCCGGAATGTTTTTTTTTCCTTTTTTTGTATTTTTGTCTGTTAAAACGATTTCGTCTAAATCGATATCGAATTGCGATAAAATTTTCTGGAGGCCTTCGAAATCTATGAAATTAGAACTGCCACGTTTTTGAGCACAATCGAAAAATTATTACTTATTAAAATCGCAATTGTACGATTTTTTAATAATTTCTCCGACTTATAACACCTGATTTTGAGTTTAAAATTTTTACTTTTTTTACCACGAAAATGGTTGGCTTGGCGCTCAACAGGCGAAATGATCTTACTTCTTTTCAACGTGAAACTAGGAAGAAAGAAATAAATGTTTGGCTCAACTTCTACATCTCACAGCATTCACAGCCGAAGACTTTTGAAGGAGAGCTTGGCTGCGTTGTATTTGGGGGGGGGGGGATAAAATAAATACTATCATTAAGTGAAATGTCTGTCTTCTCTTACTTTCAGATAAACTAGCTGAAAGTGATGCTGTAGAGACAAGAGAGTCTTTGTTGGCGGGCAGGGGGGAGGTGATTCGTGAGCGGCCAAAGAGCAGATACCTTAACCTCGACGCCGCCATAAGAACTGCAAACTTAAGGCTGATCCGCGGGAACCGGCAGTCGGTATTCAACTTTTTAAACAGATTATCGCACGTTTACGACACGCGCTTTGGGGAGTTAGAACAACAATTCCGAAGAGAAAATCGACTTGTCCCCGATGTAAATGCCGTAAACGACGGTCCTGCCCCCCAACCCCAACCCCAATTCGGCATGGCAATCGACATGGCTGCGCCAGCTGCTGCCGCCGCTGGTCCATGGCAGCCATGGGCTGAACCCCCCCCCCCCACTTCCAGCCAGCAATGGAGCAGCCTGGCGTCGAAGTCGACGTCAATGAGGCTGCTCCATTTGTTGAGCCAGTCGAGGGGGTGGGTGGTGGCGTCAATGTTGCGCGACTGGGGATTGCCATCAAAGTCCAACTCGCAACCTTCTCGTGGTTTGCCCAGTGACTGTGAGTAGGGGAGTTTCACTCCCTGAAACTAATGGCGAGCTCTGGGTCGTCGTCGGGAACTTTCTCTTCCCTTTGACTACCTCCCCGACGGCGACGACAATGACAACACGGACAAATGATGACAAAGACGAAGACGACCACGAAGTGAAGGAACCCCTGCCCTCCCCATACGCTTGTGGCTGGTTCTGACCAGCACAGGCCTGTCCACCCTGCGCCTCTGTGAGAGTTTGTGTCATTAATTGTTTTAGATTATTAATGTGAACCTACAGGTGCTAATACCACTGAAGACTTTTAATTAATTTATTAATTTTTATGTACCGTACCTATATATAATATTTTTTTATAATCAAGATAAACGGAGCTTATTCTGTGACTGCATGTGTATGCGTGTGTGTACTATAAAAATCCTAATCTGAATATAAGCCGAATCGCTGAACAGATTGCGCTGAAATTTTAAACAGACATCCGGTACGAGTTAACTAAAATCTGCTTACAAAATCAGGTAGCGTAGATCCATTGTGATTCATACCTTGTCAAAAAATAATAAATGGAATTATAGTCTGTAAATGTGTAGGAATTACTTCAACAACAATTGTTTTGTTTTTGAAAAAATATTTTTTGTTTGCAATTTGTCAGGCTGTGAATGCATGCATTGACCAAATGTGTATCGCATCTTGCACGCTCAAGGTTCTCCACCATTCCGCTGGTAATTTTGAGTAAACCTTGCAATATCTTTATACGTATTTCGTACTGGCTATGTTTTACACAGTATTGTATGCATTTCAAAACATGTTTTATAAATATTTAAATACAATCCAGAAATAAAATAATCTTTTCCGGCCAGGGGTTTGAACCTAGGTCTCCCACATTTCGGGAATAAGGGCGCTTTAGACAACTAGACTAGTAGGAAAACGCCAAAGTCGTTGTTAGACGAGTGAGCGAGTCATGTGTTGAGTACCCGGGAACATTTGCATTTAAGTTGGTTGATATACAGGTATAAATGATTGGATTTTGAGTTTCGTTGGTATAAGGGCGCGTCAACTGTAAGGCAATAATGCGCCACTCTAGGCCTTAGGTATGGAGAAGAAAGGGAATGCTACCGGGTACTCAACACATGGATCACTCACTCGTCTAACAACGACTTGGTCGTTTTCCTAGTTCACAACAAGATTGTCAGTCAACCTCAAATCCGAAATTTGTATTCGTATAATTCATCAAACGCTTCGTTACAAGTTTTTTATTGTACAATTCCCTTCCAAAATAGGTAAGTCCAACCAGTAGTTTTAATTGATTCATTCATGATCCTACACTTAAGAAACGTGCATTATAATTGTATTATGTTTACATGGTTGTGTGGTGCCTGCATATTATTTTAGCAAGATGAAAGTGTCTACTCTTCTTCTGATACAATAATCTAGGATTAAATTGCAAAGTTTTAATTAATAACGAGCTGCGATGTACTTGTAAACCTATAGTTGAAAAAGAAATAAAAACAGTTAATATTTAACGCAATTTGCCTGAAATATTCACTCATGTACTCTCTATTCTTCTATTTAATTTAATTTTATTAACCTCTCTTAACTTATTTGCAGTAATAATCATGCATCCATGTCCATATCACACGCGTATTGTATTCAAAGTTCACCAAATTGAACACACTTCCTGCCAAAACCAGAATATCATGTGCCTGATAAATTATGAAATGTGGATGTGCACAAGTGCATGATGAACTCATTATGAACCAAAAAAGATTAAACACAAATTTGTTTTATACAAATTTTACAACTTTAAAACTGTGTTACAAAAAGTAGAGTCGCGTAGGAACGTATTTTTTCCCATTGTACTCGTGTATACTTAAAAAAATATATGTTTTGTCTTGAGCTTTCGTGATCCATAGTTAATGTTATAACTATCTTTACGGTAAAAATCACGCACAGTATTTGGATGAGCGAAGCGAAGACTTCAATTTGTTTTTTGTTGTGTTTTTTTTGTTTGTTTTTTACTTACGTTACCCCCCAAAAAAAAGCTCGGGTGTTTTAGTTTTGTTAGTTTTTTGTCTGGTTTGTTCGCTCTCTACCGGGCAAACGGCATATGCGATCTTGATGAAAATTGGAGGGGACCTTCGAAATCTCTGAACTTAGAGCTGTATTGTTTTTAAGTACAATCGAAGAAATATTTCTCATAAATATCGTACTTTTACGATTTTTTTTGTATTTTTAGTGCGATATTTTCGTGATATTTGGCAAACGGCTACTCCGATAATGATGAAACATTATAGGAACGTTTAAAATCACTGAAATCATATATGTTATGACTTTCGAGACATTTGAAAAAATATTTCTTATAGAAATCGTACTTTTACGATTTTTTCTCCGGTATTTAATACGATATTTTCGTGATATTTGGACCGATTCTGACCAAACATGTGGGGCTACAACGTTCATATTTTACATTGACATAAAGATCATGGTGATGTAGAGCCTCTTGAAAGAAAAAGTTGAAAAAGTTGGTCAAAATTCATAGAAATAAAGGTTTTAATATAAGCCTTTTACAGGTGTATAATGAACAAGTAATATCAAGTAACTATAGAAAAAGTAAGGAGAATCCACATTAAAACGTAATCATTGGACAAAAATATTCCAAAAAAGCTCATCCATCAACGCGACTGGAAAAGGCGTTCGCGAAGCGGCCTAGTTTATAGAAAATTACTTTTATTCCCAACCTTTCAGAAAACTATGTTTCCATTTTCAAGGGAAGGGTAAAACAAAAATTCAATAAAACAGTGACCGCTATAGTGTAGTAATCAACAATACAATAAGGAAGCGTCATTAATTTTTAATATGTGCGAAAGTACAATAAACAGGTGCACATTCATTTACAAAAGCCACAATAGCAGTTTAAAAGTGTATTAAGCAAATGGTTCTAAATCTAAAAAATCTAAACGGTCATTTCATTGTTGTATTTTCTTTAAAATGGGTGTAAATCATGGGTGATGTCTTGCATATTTATTGAAGACTTTCAATGCACTTAAAACAAGTATACAATGTAATCCTGCCTTTGGCAAATACGATAATAAAAATAAGTAATATATTACCGTATATGCTTTTCCAGAAAGTTTATTCGAGAATCAGTTAACATTTTATTCTAACTTGTAGCGATTAGAGTGCTGTTATACCGATGCCTGATAGACGTTAAGCATGACTTATTCTTGCATGCGAGACTCTAATTTAGTACATTTCTCGATTTATTTTGCCAGGAAACACTCCCACAGGTGAAATTGATAAAATATTTTAAACAAATTAGTAGGACATTTTAATTTATGGATTTATTTTGTGTTGATAATTCCTTATTTGGTGGCATCGGTTCAATGTCAGCCCTGATAATCCTCTCACTTGAAGTTTTATCCCAGGTTTTCTTGAACATATTATTGATATTATTGGCTATATTGTGTTTGCTTCAATATGGTTTTGATATTATGATTTTTCTTTGTATTAACCTGATGACGGAAATAGCCGTTGATTTCTAAAATGTTGTTTATTTTATTTTTTTAAAAAAGGAGATGTCTCAACTAGAGGGTTTAAAAAGTATCAAATTTAAGGATTTTGCGGCCCTGTATATTATAAATACAATTCATGTCTGCGTCTCGAATATATTTTATTGTTTTGACGTTTCAGACCAACTGTGTGAATGGGCAGAAAACAGGAAATTAAATATAAAAAACTTACAAAAATATAAGCCAAGACAAGGCCAAGGCGATAATAGAAAAAAACACAAAAAAAACAAAAAAGTAACACCAAAAATACAGTTGTTATGACCAATTCGTTCAATAAATACCCAAATATTATAAACAAACGAAATTTTCTGTTGAAATTTTGGCTCAACGACCAAACATGATTTGGTTCTTTGAATAAATTCAAGATGGATTTATCACAATGCTTTTGTTCTGACTGGAAATTTATTTGATTCCCTACTGGGATTTCATAGGGCATGATGCCATGATAGATGTATACATATAAATTTATTTTCATTTAAAATAATAGCAATATAAGTTATATAAATTAAATTTTGACCCTCACATCATTGTCACAAGACATTGATTAGCATAAGGGTATTTAAAAAATAGGCTTTCCAACCTTTTAACCAATAATTATTATCAACAATAGTAAGATAAAGATTTAAAATAAATTACACAATAATTTTACAAATTACTTAGATTAATACATCTCAGATTTAAATGCATTATTTGATTAACCTAAACTTTAAACAACATAAAAATTTGTAATTTAATAACCTTTAGCACAAAAGTTTATTTTAATTCAATTATTAGTGTCTTATGTAGGTCACAAATAATTATCCGGTTGAAATACATCAATAGTGTAATAAGCTTTTTTACTTACAACTCTTTTAATTTTTGCTTGAAGGAATTTACTTTTTTGGATGAGCGAATCGAAGATTCCATTTCACTACAACTGGAGAAAAAAATCCGGAATGTTTGTTTTTTTTTCTGTATTAATTGTGTGTTTGTCAGCACGATTCCGGCTAAACCAATACTCCAATTGCAATGAAATTTTCTGGAGACCTTCGAAATCTCTGAACTTAGAACTGCCACGTTTTTGAGCGCAATCGAAAAATTATTTCTCATGAAAATCGCAATTTTTTACGATTTTTTTTTTTTTTTTTTGATTTTTAAAAATTTCTTCGACTTATAACACCACTGCTTTATGATTTTGATTTTTACTTTTTTTTTTTTTCGAATCCCCACAATCTT
>JAMZAV010003854.1:0-59119 GCA_024449915.1 Sweltsa coloradensis
AGGTATACCCTCCCGGATAAAAGAAAAAATCCATCGAGGTCGAAATTCCTACGGGTTTTAGGGCCCCGGGAGGATTATTTGTTTAGATTAATTTTTTTTGGTGTGTAAAGTTTGGCTGTTTTTCTACAATTTTTTTGTTTTTTTGGGGGGATATCTTTATTTTTTCAAGTTCCTTTAAAATATTATTTTTTAAAATAAAAAATTTTTTACAAGTCGACATTGTCAAGAAAATATATTTTATTGTTGGTTGTATGTTGCATAAGGTTTAAATTTTAAACCTTTTTTTGGAACCTTCCGAAAAATTTTTTAACTTTTCTTTCAAAAGGGAAAATTATACTCACTTTTACTTGATGACATGTAAAAAATATGAACGTTGTAGCCCCACCTTTTTGGTCAAACGTGGGCAATTGAAACTGAAAATTAGACGTAGCAGAAGTCATTTGTAATAACATTTTAAAAAATTTTTGAGATGTTTTCAATCTTTTTTTTCCCCAAGAAGTAATGTTCGAATCTTCCCCCAACCAAAATTTTTGGGTTTTTATTGTCAGGAACCCCCTTGATTTGATTTTTTTAAGTTCACAAACTTTTTTATGACGGCTGGGGACACCTCGAAATCACCCCAACTCTGCTTGCTGTAAAAGGGGTTTTTTTGAGTGTGTAGCGCCCCGGGGGCTTGGTGCGGCGCCCTAATGGGTACCTAGATTTTTTTGTTTTGCTTTAAGTCTCATTTTTTATGCACAAAATTTCGAGACGATGAGTTGGATATATGGGGACGAAGGGGAATAGAAGGGAGGAATGGAAACTCGGTACCGGCAGTGTCACTCCTTTCGAAAATCCCAAGGGAGACCAAACGGTTTTAAGTCCCTCCAAAAGGGGGGGTGTACCTTGACTGTCAAAAAGGGTTTCCCCCACCAAACCCCCGGGACCCATGCGACGTCGAGGAGAACGAACCGTAACCCACTAGCTCTCAAACCCTCCTTTTGTTTAACCAGGGGGTAACTTTGTGTTTTTCGGGGGCAAGTGCGGGGCTAGTGTCTTCAAACCTTCATATAAATACCCGGCACCTCCGAAAACAAGGAGATTGGAAGTCTCGCAAATCACGTCTCTTACTGAATATTTCTAAAAAAGTAAAAAAAACCCTTTCCTTTTCTTTGGCAAGCCCGACTGTAGTAAAAATCCTAAAAAAAACCCAACAAGCATTATTAGCAAATGAAACCCATCCCTGGCTTGACCCCCCCCCGGGGGGGTCAAGCCCAAGAAGTGGGGGGGGGGGAGTTTCCCCCACCCCCCCGTTCCACGCCCCTGAGGCAAACCCACCATAATGATTCTTAAATCTAATTTTCATTTAATGGTTTAGTGAGTTCCTGAAGTTTTAAAAATTGTGTGGGTTTTAATTTTTTTTAAAATGAACAATTTTTTATTTATAAAAGTATTTTTTTGTTTTATAGGTGATATTTATTTTTAGAAAAAAACTTTTTTTATTTTTTTTTTGTTTTATGTTGTGTTTATCTTTGGCAGTTTAAAATCTCCCTATACGAAAAAAAAATAATCAATTTTATTATTTTTTTTAAAAAATTTCAACGGGGTTTTAAAATTTTTATGAAAATTCCCTTTACTAGGGCCCCTCCCACTTTTACTTTATTAACAACCCCAAAAATTTTTAATGCAATTATATCGAACTTATTTTTTTCTCATTCAATGAACCTTTTCTCAAAAAGGACTAGATTGAAAGTTTTTGAAATTTCGGACACGTTGGCACAGGTATAGACAGCATTTGAGAACCATATTTAAAAATATTTTTTTTTTTATTACTAAATAAATAAAAGCGAAAAATATTTTTTAAAAAAAAAACCCAGAGAATTTTTTTGTGTGGGGGGGGGGGGGGGTGGGGGGGTAAAAGTAAATTTGAAGTCTCTTGCTTCGAAACCCCAATAAAGAAAGCATAGAAAAAAAATTGTATTGGAAAATGTACAAAAAAAAATTGAAAAATGCAGTTATCAGAAAAAACATTTTAAAAATGGTACTCGAAATTTCAAAATTTTTTTTATTCTTTTTCGGCTGAAGTACAGCTGAAAAGTACTAAAAAAAATGATCAAAATAATGTCGCAAGGAAGTGGTGGCAAGGGCGTTTTATTTTGAGGCAAAATTACTTTTTTCAAAAATGTGTAAAAAACCTTAAAACCCAAAAAATTTAGTTATAATTATTTTTTAAGTTAAAAGTAGGCACTTAAGTGTTTATTTTAATTTTAGAGATATGACAAAATTGTAAGCCGTAATTTTTTTATTTATAGTGGGCCATAAAAAATGTTTAGATATATTTTTCGATCATTTTGTTAACTTTTTTCTTTTGAAAGTCTAGAGAAAAAGTTTTTTATAACAAGATCATTATTTTCCTCTTTGTATGTAAAGCTATTAAATATCAACGCCCCAAGAGTTTAAAAAACTAAAAACTTTGAAAGGGGTTTGGTTGTAAATATAAAAAACTCATAACATCCCTTAATCATAAAACTCCCTTTTAAAAATTTTTTCTTTTAATTTAAAATATCTTGAAGTGTATACGTCAATAAAAAAAAAAGATATATTAAGCAATTTAAATACTTTTTGAATTTCAAAAACAGCCTAATGGGCTTTTACGCAAAGAAAAAATAATTTAGATTTTCAAATGTTCGTGTTTTCCCTATGTTTTAAAGAAATGCGTATTTTTTTTTGCCCATAATTTGTGTCAAAAACTTTGTTATCCATAACTTGTTTAAATTACTGTGGAAAACATAAAAGTTGGAGTAACGGAACGTAATTCGGGTTTTAAATAATGCCTATATAAAAATTAGTTTAGTTTAAATTAATATTTTCTTGGCATGAATTATAAAAATTTAACTTGTAATGTGTGTGTATTGTGGTGTGTGTGGAGTTTAAAATAAAAACTACAAATAGGTAAAAAAAAATCTTTTTTAAAACCGCGTTTGAAAATAAGGGTGAACCAGGGCAGAACCTGGCGTCCACCGACGTTTCGTCTGTACTACGTCAGAATTTTCAAGGGTTGACTGTGACTCTACGGAGGTTGGAGCAAAAGTGCTTGCCCCCACGTGACTCCAACCCCCTAGAGTCACAGTAAATTTTTTAAAAATGCTGACGTAGTACAGACAAACGTGGGGGACGCCGGTTCTGCCCTGGTTATTTTTTTTCGACGCGGTTTCCCCAAGACTTGTTTTATCCTATGACGGGCCGCAAAAAACCTCAAAAATCCACACACAAAATATATTCCGTGAATATAGCCAATTGAGGTGTGGAATTGAGTTTTGTCTCCTTTTTCTTTTTCTCTTCCATTTATTTGTTGCGACGTTTGGCTAACGGTTTTCTCTTTGGAAAACCTGGGTAGATAATGGAGGGTGTCTCATCAAAGGGTGGGGGGGATGGGAAAGGGGTTAGCCCATCCACCCCCATAATGAAACGCGGGAGGAAGAAAAGCTGTCATTGGGATTTTCTGCGAGGAGCGTGCAAAAACGTTGCGAAAATTTAAAAAACCTTTCTCCACTTAAACATGTCTGTTGGTGATTTTTTTTGATTACTTTATTCATTTTTTAAAAAAGCAAAAGGGACTAACAACGTTTAATTATGTGAAAAATTTTTTTTGAAGAAAAAACTGGTGGGATTCATAAAAAAAAAATTTTTACGAATTTTTGTTTTAATTATATATTTTAAATTATATAAATTTTAATAATTTTACGATTTTTTTTATATTATAATATATTAAAAAATTTATTTTTTTTATAAAAATTTCCCGAAGTTTTACCTCATTACATATTTTTTTAATAAAGTACTGCAAAAAGCCCTGACCTCAGCTTACTACCCCTGAGATGCGTTTCATCCAAAAATCATGCTAAACCAATGACAAAGATTATATTATACAGGTAAGAATTAAAAAGGGTTTTTTTTTACTCCGACGCGTTCATAAACCGATGAATTTTAAACATAATAAATTAATTTGTAAAATTTTCTCTTATTGGCGTTCTAGAAAAAAAAAGTAGTCCGTGAATCTCGTTCCGTCTCCTCGTCGCAAACCCTTGTCGGTGCCTTTAAATTTTGAATGATTATTTTAAACAGTAATTTTACCGCATTTCTATCTTTCTTTTTTGTACTATTAAGTTCAGATAAAACTTAGGCTGGATTCCAGGGGGGGGGGGGGGGGGGGGACAAAAACCCAGGACCTTTTGGAGAAGAGTCCTCATTGTATTTTGCTAAGTTTCATGTTTCTTGATGTCCTCAAAAATCAAAATAAAATTTAGCCTAAACAAGCATGGATAGGATTTTCAAAATAAGGAGCGAAGTAAACTGTTTTTTCCATTTCAATATGGGCTCTTAATAATGGGTGTTCCGGCACAGGGAATGCAGACTATTTTGGCTGCCTAGCATACCTATCGCACAAGATCACCAAAAGCACTTCCGTTCCGTCATTGCTGAAGGGAGATGTCGTCAAGCGACACATGTTAATCAAATGTGACCGCCTTGAACGAGGCACATAAATTCTTAGGTTGTTCCGAATTAGCCTTGTTGATTCTGGTGCTGTCCACGGACGGTATCGTGCCCAGCTTGATTGATCGGTGTTCCCTACTTAAATATGCCCGTTCCTTGTTGGTCATCTCTCGCTCGTCGATGGTGCCGATGGCGCCTTCAGGGTTGGCTTGGTCTGCTTTAGATTTTAAGTCCCCCACTGAAAATAATTTATGTGACTGAGTGGGTAAATACGAATTTATTTATTTAAGGGTCGTGTTCGGTTTTTATCGTGAGACGTGATACACGCACAGACGAGCGGAAATAATTTTAATATTTTTAATGGAATTTCTCCTCTCATTTTTAGACTCGACAGTGTCGGTGCGAGTAATATGGTAACACTCAACGCAGTAGCCTAATCTATAGATAATAATACATGATCACATTGCACCTTATCTCTGTTTTCAAATCCCTTGCACAAAAACCACGCTGAAATTGCGTATTAACGCCACTGTTGTTTGCTTGGCGTTATCACTTGTTGGTAGAGTGATAAAGTTAAATGTGTCATTGATTTGGAAGTGATTAACACTTCAATACACCACACGGCTTTGTGTACAAGGTTTAAACATAGCTCAAAGCAGGTCGTTAAGTAGCCATGGTTAAACTGGCGTTGATGCTACAAGGTTAATTGCCAAAGATTATTTATTGAATTTAATTTATTGATTTTGATAAACCAGCGGTTTAGCCGCGGTCGTTTAACCGGTCTGTCCTGAGACACACGTATACCGCTGGCTAGAGCAGACGGAGGGTTCGACAGCTAGTGTAACGGCTTCGTTCTCCTTGACGTCTGCTCGGCAGTCCGGGTTAGTGGAGGAACCTATATGACTGTTAAGGTTACACCGTCCTTTCGAATGGGACGTTAAGCCGTTTGTCCCCTTGGTACTTTTCGAAAGGAGTAGGCTACGTGCCGGTAACGCGTTTCTCCTCGTCCCTTCTTCATCATCATGCATCGTTGTTAATTATCAGTTGTCATACTGGTAGCTGTAAAATGGCATAATATGATGTATGTGGCCAATTCATAAATAGTATAACGAAACGAAAACGAAAAATACGTTTTTTCCCCAGAATAACTAGTTATGAATTAAGAAAGTGACAGAAAAATTATTGGTTCCGCCATGACCCGAAGAACAATTTTCAAACTTTGTAATTTTCGAGCTAGGTCACATCAGCAAAATCTCCCATAAGTAGTAATAACATGGGACGATTTTTTTCACGTGATCTTGAAGGATTTTGATAAAAATGATATTGATCATTATTGACGTACTTGACAGCCTTCTGTTAATCTGATTTATTTTGTTTTGTAATTTGGGAAAGTAATTTGGTCATGTATGCTCATTACTCAGAAGGAATGCATATTTTTTCGCGTTTGAGTGTGTATCTGTGCACAGTTTCAAGACACGGTGTTATAAAGGGACTTGTTAGATTGGTACGATGCTCTTGTATCTGTGCACAGTTTCAAGACACGGTGTTATAAAGGGACTTTTCAGATTGGTACGATGCTCTTGTATCTGTGCACAGTTTCAAGACACGGTGTTATAAAGGGACTTGTTAGATTGGTACGATGCTCTTGTATCTGTGCAAAGCAAAACATAAGCAGTTTAAATCCCATTAAATAATTTCACCCAATCACCAATTATCGCATTTTTCAGGATCGAAAAACTTCTAAAAAAATCATGTAAATCACAGTTACAAGATATAATTTTTAATCATCGTTTAAGTGTAGTATTATTCTCAAGATTATGTGTTAAAAATATTTTAACCCTCCGTCACTCGCGTGGGGTTCTACAAACCCCAGGGTCTACATTCGACTCTTGTTTCTCTGCATCAGACTGTTTTACCGACTCAAGATTCTCAGTACCTTCAAGTCACTCTATCTGTTAGCAAAAATTTGTAACCCCTCAAAATATTGGGGGTTTTATGTCGTTTTTTTGGGGTCTAAATTTGGCTGGGGTTTCTGAAACCCCACCGAGTGATCACTTTACAGAAAACAGATAGGGAAACTCAATGCTTTTTTGGTTTAAATTTAAAATTTTTTGGAATTTTGGAAAAATCTTCTTGAAATTTTTAAATAACGGGTTCACTTTTTACAAAAAAAGTGAAAAAAAATTTAAAATTGCATTTTTGGACCTTTTTGAAATTTTGAAAATGTCCATTTTTAATCTAAAAATTACAAAAATAATATTTATACAAAAAGGTTTATGGCATTTTATTTCCCTGTCCCCCATAAAAACCACTACATAGTAGTTCCCCAAATCATATGAGCACAGACAAAAACATCAAAAATCTTCTGCACTAATTACAGCCCAAAAAATTTGGGGGGTTTTGACAAACCCCACGCGGGGGATGGTTTTTAAAAAATTTCCGCGCGAGTGACGGGGGGTTAAGGGGTACAGCCCTTTAAAGTAACTAAAAATACAAAAAAAATTTTTTCAGTTTCAATAAAACCAATTTCAAAAAACTTTTAAACACAGTAACCCAAGGGTACAAAAAAAACTGGCTTTCAATTTCCCAAAAGGCGAGACGCCCTAAAAAGACAATTTAAAGTGGGTCCAGTTTTGAGTTTTCCCCGGGGAGAAGCAGAACGGGAACCGTTTTCGTCGTTTCGAAACGAGATGAAACCCCCTTCCCCCACTTTTGGCTTTTGCAAACATGGAAAAAGTTTCTTTAAAAACAGTCGTTAAAACCCTGTCCGGTCTCTAATCGCCCAAACAATGTCGGAAACTAGGTGGGAAGTAGGTAGCTGAAGAAGTGAACGGCTTTCTGCACTTGGAAGTATTTGGCGGATCGACAATAGCAGTTAAACCCCCTCAAGGGGAAAGGTTTTTTTTACTTGACCGACAAAAAAGCTTTGAACGCAGTGGAGATCAATGAACAAGTCAACATGAAAAACAAGACATCTAAAACCCAAAAATACATATT
Source organism: Sweltsa coloradensis (assembly GCA_024449915.1). NCBI lineage: Eukaryota > Metazoa > Arthropoda > Insecta > Plecoptera > Chloroperlidae > Sweltsa > Sweltsa coloradensis. Next base: position 7,468 of record JAMZAV010003854.1, read on the forward strand.
AGGAGACAAATACCCCTGCAAAACCAGTACATGAATCGGATTTTTTGTTTGGGGCAAGGGGGCAACCCAAAATTTTTTGTTGATTTTTGTAATACTTTTTTAAATTAGGAAACCCCCAAATCATTTTTTGACGTTTTTGATGTGGCATTAAAAGGTTTTTTTTTCTATCTTAGGGAAAACCTTATGGTCTAAACACGTAATTCTTTAATTGTATTATTATTACTCATTTGTTGTATTTGTATTTAAATTTAACCCTTTTTTTAATTCTTGCTAATCAATGTATGTTATTTTTACTCTGTGTCCTTGTGGCAGTTGTATTTGTACAACTGAGTTTTTTTTACTTGAAAAATAAAAGTTTCTCTCTCTACATATATGAAATACGAATACATCTCTAGACCAAGAAGAATGGTAAAATTAAATTAAATCACTGTTTTTTCTTTTTTGCGAACAATAACAATTTATTACAATAATATAATATTGTTAATGCATATAAAAAATGGTAAATAAAATGTATCATGTATAGATTAATTAAGAGAATAAAAGAAAACGAAAAAACGAACAAAAGGTAGAAAAGAAAAAACTATGAGAAAACTGATTATTGGAACTGTTATGTACGATCCCTTTCAAATGGGTTGAAGAATAACCTTAAATGTCTAAACAACAATAGTGGAATAATCAAACAATCGCGCAATAATGCATCAACCCTCTTTGTATGTATTCGGAATCGGATTGCATGTTATTTGTTCTTCGTATTTTGCTAAGCTTAGTTCCGAGACAAAACGTAGAAACCCACTCAAGATCTCTCTGTTGTTCTCGTTCACTGATTGGTTGGCATTAAAGCCGATGTAATGAGAGCGTGTACTGAAAACTTAAGCTCAAACACAATTGTGTTAATTGTGCATGTACGCATCACAATAATAATGTTCATTACTTATGAACGCGGCCACAGCCCTCTTGTTATCCGCACTCAGCTTCATTGGTACTAAGAGTGATGCTTCTTTGTTTGTGAACAATGTATTACTCTTGACATTAATACTCTCTCTGGCGTGCATATATCTGATTCAATCTTCTTTCATAAAAGTCGATAAGAAAATATATATTTTTAACTGTGTTTCTTGTTTTTTATAGTGATACTATATTGTGTATTCGTGGACCCCTGTGTCCGGCCTATTAATTGCGATAAAGTTGTCTTCTCAAACACAACTATAGTGCAAAATGTGATACCAGCGTAAAAATTTGTAATTATATGGTTTTTTTATAAGGATAAATTCGAAAAAACTGGCTACACGCCGAGTTCTTAGTATTTAACTTGTTTTTTTGTTTCTTTTTTACTTTTTGAACCATTTACTCGAATCCCTATAGATGTCTAACTTTATTACAAATTGTGATAAAACTCTACAAATCTGCGATCTCAGAGGTTTTGTAATGATAATATCGCTACAGGTGTAGTTCTTAGTTTTTAACTATTTATTAAATTATTAAAATTTATCAGTTTATTGTGTTGAGAAATAACAAAGTGTGCATACATTTGTCGTATTTGGTATTATATGAAAGCATTCTTTATTGATATTATTAGGAACAAAATAATTAGAAGAATATAACGAAATATTATGTATGTTATGTTGAAGCGCAATTAGTTGGTATCACCAAAACCAACTAATTGCGCTATTACATTATATTTCAATTTTTTCTTCCATTTTTTCTTAATGTCAATGAAAAATTATTTTAAATGATACAAAACATGACAAATTTATGCCCACTTAGAAATTTTTGTAAGACGAAAATGGGGATTTTTTAATTATTATGTAAATACCAAGATCTTAGATCGTAGCCAGTTTTTTTCGAATTTATAATTCAAAAAACTATATGCTTGAAAATTGTTTCGCTGGCATCACACGATTCGGCTATTTCCGACTAAAACTGACTGCGCAGGCGCAACCTGGGCGCAACTTCGTCTAGCCCGTAGAAGGCTAATTCGAGTCAAGCGTTGTTTGCTGTTTCCTTACCGCGCGCGCGCTCACATTGAAAATGCAAACTATTTGATTTTATGTAAATGTGTACCACGACGTCTTCAACTCGTATATGTGAGTGATTGTTAGCGGGAAGAGTAGGAGGGGCACATGCCCCAATGCCCTTATGGTAGAGCCGCCTCTGTGGGTAACACGTCGAAATCACCCCAACTTTGCTTGCTGTATAAGGTGCCTGAGTGTATAGCGCGCCACGGCTTGGTTGTGGCGCCCTAACGGGCACCTAGATAATACTCAAACTAGCTTCTGTCCCACTCTACAGTAATGCAGTCTGCGCACTGGACACCTGCGTTGGCTCGACCTTGGTGTCTGGTGTCTCCACTCAACACTCATTGACAATTAATATTTAATACAATTCAGAAATTAAAAAATCCATCCCGATCGAGGTACGAACCAGAGTCTCCCACATTCCAAGCAGGCGACTTAGCCAACTAGACCATCGAGACGGTAAATTATTTAACTTCTGAATTGTAGTTACATTATAAAACTGAATTTATGGAACAATAAAGCATCGAAAAACGGTTGCTGTTACGCAGGTATGAGCGAGGGTATATTTCTCGATTTGGATAGTCGGGAAACTTTCCCGTAGGTGGAATTATTGTTAATAATATTTAATACAATTCAGAAATTAAAAAATCTAGCCCGATCGTTTATGGGAATTTGTAAAAAAACAAAAAAAAACGCATTTTTAGGAAAATGAAAATTGTTTTTTTTTTCGATGAACACCAAAAACACAAAACATTTGATAAACTTTTGCATTACCTATTTTTGTCGGCATATGTTTTAGGTTTCTTGGATAATTTACCATTTTGAACGCAATAAAAATTATTATAATGTAATTAAAAAGTTTACGGTGACAATTGTGATTATATACATATATATATTTTTAATAATCATAATAATATTAAAAGATAGAAACTGTCATAAAAGTATGCCCCGACATAATAATAATCTTTGTTGCAATTCACAGGTACATTACAAAAAGCGATGTTGCCAAATTATTAATATTGTCCCGAACCAAGTTCGCAAATCAAAAATCATTTTTTTAACTTAAATGCCCCTCTTCAGGTCTCTAACTAAGTATGTTGCGAACAGGACAATTGTGAAGGGATGTCCGAGGGCTGTTCAAGAGGACTCAACCCTTGCATTCGCATTCACGACTGAGAAAAACCTCAGAAAAAACTTCAGTCAGGATTGCCGGTCTCGACGGGATTTGAACCCGGGACCTCCCGAATCAGAGTCGCGCGCTTAACCATCGAGCCAACACTGTCGGTTGCATATACCCTATTTACATGGTCATCAAGAATGTAAATTATAATTTATTTAAAAAAATAGATTGTTGATTTGTGAAACTGGAAATACAAAACTTACGATCAGGCCTTAAAGGGGCTAAAAACCCCAAAAATTATTTTTTACCACGTGATCTATAGCACAATACTACACTTAAATGACCGTTTAAAAAATTATATCTTGTAACTGTGATTTAACACGATTTTTTAAATTTTTTTGATCCAGAAATTGGCGAAAATTGGTGTTTTGGAAAATTTCCTAAATCGGCTTTAACCTGCTTCTTTTTTGGTCCACATAGATACTAGAGCATAGTACCAACCTAAAATGCCCCTTTATAACATCGTGTCTTGAAACTGTGCCCAAATATACCCTCAAACACGCAAAAATATGCATTCCAAAATCACACCCCATCTTGGTAATCAGCATATTTTGACCGAACTACTTGCCCAAATTACAAAACAAAATATCGAGAATTTACAGAAAAGGCTGTCGAGTACGTCAATAATGGCCAATATTTTTTTGGATCAAAATCCTCCAAGGTCACGGGGCATAAAGATCGTCCCTATGTTATTTCTTATGGGAGATTTTTGCCGATGGGACCTAGCTCGAAAAATGTCATGTTTGACAATTTTTTGGGAGGTCATGGTGGCCCCAAAAATTTTTCTGGAAATTGCTAAATTCATTACTAGTTAGCCTGAATGAAATATATTTTTTGAGTTTAGCGGTTAAATACCCCTTTAACAACAAAATCCGAATTCAACAAAGGACTTTGTAGACTTTTGACGTGTCTTTATAAAAGCCTAAATTTATATTTGCAGACGTTTTGAATGTTTGAAACATTATTTTGCGTTGTAAGTAAAGATTTTAATTAAATTCTCTTACCTTAACCTATGATCCCCATTAAACAAGACAATTTTCTTAGTCATATTAACTAATTATAGTTAAGCAACTTAATTAAACTGCTTAATTAGAAGATCAACCATGAGCGAAATTAAGTTAACATTTAAGTGCTTACTTACAAGTAATTAACAGTGTGTTCAGTTACAAATTATAAAAGGCCCCAATTAAAACATGACCACTGGAAGCGAGTTAAACTTCAAATAACTTTATGAAAATACAGACTTAAATGCCAAAACGTAAAACAAAACTGTTTTACCAAAATTATACACTCCAACTGGGTTGTTATTTACTATGCATGCTTCAATTGTAAAACAAAATTGCAATAGTATTTTTAAATGTGTGTGTGTTTAAAACTCCAAAGAATCAATTATGAAATTGTTAAAATCAATTTATAATCGCGTTATTATATACAGTAAATTCCAGGTTTATAAATGTAGTATGTTGGAAAGTGTTGGCTCGAGCGTTAAGCGCGCGACTCTGAATCGGGCTTCAAATCCCGTCGAGACTGGCAATCCTGACTGAAGGATTTTCCGAGATTTTCCTTAGTCGTTAATGCGAATGCAAGGGATCTAGTCCTCTTAAACTGACCTCGGACATCTCTTCACAATGTCCAATACGCAACGTCCCTAGTTGGACACCTGAGGAGGGGCATATTGCACCCTGGGCAGGCTTCCCACAAAAAATGTTATAAAAAAGTATATTTTATTATAATGGAGCAAAGCCAAATCCATCAACAGACCACCGAAGAAGAATGGATTACTACTAGGAAGCTTCGCAAACGCTTTTTCAGGCGCGTTGTTGGATGAGCGTATGTTTTTTTAAACGAAAACCGTAAAATTGCGATTTTCATGAGAAATTATTAATAAATCGCGCTCTAATTTCACACCAATTAATGAATTCATAAAATTAAGGTTCTGTGAAAAAATCAATACAATCGGATAAAGCGTGTAGGTTATAAGTCGGAGAAATTTTTTAAAATCGAAAAAAATCGTAAAATAGCGATTTTAATGAGAAATAATTTTTCGATTGCGCTCAAAAACGGGGCAGTTCTAAGTTCAGAGATTTCGAAGACCTCCAGAAAATATCATTGCAATTGGAGTATCGGTTTAGCCGAAATCGTGTTAACAAACAGACAAAAATACAAAAAAAAAATAATTCCGGATTTTTTTCTCCAGTGTAGTGAAATGGAATCTTCGCTTCGCTCTCTACGCTCATCCAAAAAGTATCCCGTGCGTTGTACTGGGCCTATTTGGTAGCTGCACCGGTTTTTCTCGCATTGTTAATGGTGGAGGTGCCGGGTCACGGATGTTTTAATCTTCCTAGAGTTTATCACCCTTACATCCAGGGTGGCCAACAACATTCTTCAAGGGCAACGCCAACACAAATGCATGTCAATCGGACGTCGTGATCGCTACTTTATCGTGAGACGTACGTTACACACGCACAGAAACACAGAAAATAGTTTGCTACTTAAATTTGCTTAGAATTGTATTTGTAATTTAAATTATTATTGCCCCATCATTAAGTAGGTAAGGTTGGCAGAAAAAAAGCAAAATGCCCAAAATATAGCTTCTATAATATAATGCATTGTATGAACAAATTCTAAGACAGTATATAAAAATAATGAATTTACTAATAAATAACAACTAATTGATTAGTGTGGCTCGTTGGTCTTGTGGTTAGCTTCTCTGCTTCCAATGCAGAAAGTCTATGGTCGACTCCCGCTAAAGGAAGAAGTTTTTTGACTTCTGAATTGGACTTCAGTCCATCAGTTGTTAGTTTAGGAATTTGTAAACGGAGACTTTGAAGTCTTTCTAACTAGGAGGCACATAATAAATTCTAAGGTTGTCCCGAATCAGCCTTGTTGATTCTGGTTTTGTCCGCTGGTGGAATCGTGTTCGGCTTGATTGATCGGTATTTCCTACATAAATAAGCCGGTTTCTAGTTGGACATTGTTCGCTCGTCGATGGTGTCAGCGCCTTTAATGTTGACTTTAAATTTGAATTCCCCCACTTAAAATCAATTCTGTCACTGAGCGGGTAGACTCTTAATACGAATTTATTTACGTTTTATTTTGTTTTAATAACTATATCAAATTATTCAATCACAACGTTGCAGAGTAGATTGATCTGTAGAACGCCAAAAGAACTTCCTCGGTTCGGGTGTAGTTTCAAATGGCAACTCACAATAAAATCCACCAAGATAAGTTTGATTTAATTTGAAAACCCGCTTCTACGTTATTATATGTTGGAGAGTTAAACAGGTTTTAGTAGCAAAATCGCAAATATTGCGTATAAAGTCCAGTTCGTGTATGATTTTGTTGAAGTCCCATCACTCTTCTTCTTCCCGGCGATGATATTTTCTTTTCCGCTTATTTGTTTGGGATCGGTTTATTTTTGTTTTCGTTTTCGCATCGTAATTGGATAATTATTGAAGGATGAAGGAGTAATTGGAGATGAATTTGACAGGATACTTATTCTGTCAGTTGATGTCGTCGTTGTCGTTTTACATCAATATGATGGTTAGAGCATGCTGTTTAGTATAGCCGGAGATTCTGAGTTCGAGCCTCGGTCGGTTGGTAACTTTACAACTGCCAAAACAAATAAATTAATAGTTATAAATGAATGTATAATATTGCATTACACTTCGTTCCATTCCGTTCCGTTCCGTTCCGTTCCGTTCCGTTCCGTTCCGTTCCGTTCCGTTCCGTTCCGTTCCGTTCCGTTCCGTTCTAGTTGTAAAATTTTATGAAATATATCACATTACCTAAAATCAGCGTGCATCGAGATTTCAGGATGGAGTAGTAGCCAAAATAATTAATATTAACAAGGACCAGTAGCGCTTCCAAAGAAAAACGTGTGAAGGAGCACTTAAACTTTTAGAGTGGTATGCCAATTAAATTTGTTGTAGTGCTTTTAGAAACACTTATCACCCTCCTTGTGTACTTTTAATCATAACGTTGGAATATTTTAACTCCAAGAATTTGCAAAACAAAGTTGCAACTTGTGAAAACAATATAATAAAAAATAAATTGTTCCATAAAAGAAAAATAAGAAGTTGGACAACTTTCAAATTCTTTAACATATTATAAATGTAGCCATTGGTTTAATGGGAATAGGACACATTTTGGCAGTTGGCAAATAGCTATTCGCTCGGCTAACTAAGAAGCATCCGATGTACATGAAACTAAGCATAGTTTAAAATAAAGCTTTCATGGACAGCCCTACTGTTGTAGATTGTCAATATTGTTTGAGTATCAGCTATTATGTTACAAATAAAAAAAAACTTTATTGCATATTTAAAAATTCCTCTTAGAAAAGTGTGAACCCTTCATTTTCGCATCCGTGACAATCGTCCGAAATTTCAAACATTTGTGGTGTCAATCAGCCGAGCGATCCAAAATTTGGTTAAAAACGCATGTTCTAACCGATAAACTCTCAGGTTGAACAATTTCTTTTAGTTGGATGAGCGTAGCGAGCGAAGCGAAGATTCCATTTCACTACACTGGAGAAAAAAATCCGGAATGTTTTTTTTTTTCTTTCTTTCTGTATTTTTGTTTGTTTGTTAACACGATTCCGGCTAAACCGATACTCCGATTGCGATGAAATTTGATGGAGACCTTCGAAATCTCTGAACTTAGAACTGCCACGTTTTTGAGCGCAATCGGGAAATTTTTTCTCATAAAAAACGCAATTTTACGATTTTTTTCGATTTTTAAAAAATGTCTTCGACTTATAACACCTACATGCTTTATCCGATTGTAATGATTTTTTCACAGAACCTTAATTTTATGAATTAAGATATTCGTGTGAAATTTGAGCGTAATCGAAAAATTATTTTTTATGCAAATTGCAATTTTACGATTTTTTTCTTTAAAAAAAATTACGATAAATTAAAACAATTAAGTTAATTTTTAATTTTATTTAATTAAATTATAAAAATTAAGTTAATGTTTTATTTAATTTAATTTAATTAAAAAAAATCTTCGACTAAGTAATGATTTTTTCACAGAACAACAGAAATCCGCGTAACACATGGCATCTCAATGCACCATATACGCTCATCCAACAACGCGGCGGGACTTAAGCGTTTTCCTAGTATAAATAATGATAGATTAAATGCGCCATCTCACTCTTTAGAGACATTAAAGCAATCCAGCACTAGCAGGCCATGCGTTACCATGTTTATTGTTGGGAAACAAACAACTACAGATTTAGGCTACTTATGATCAAAAACTTTGTCTTCTTAGGCGGCGTTTACATAACTTTGTTTTAGTCTTAAGAAATTGATATTTTTATAAGAAATCCGATATCCTGATTGGTTAGTAATATTTCAGTGGCCTGTCATAATGGAGTTACTCCTTTTTATTGGTCGTTTTAAGGATTATTGACGTCTGATTGGTCCGTCGTAAGAATTTCGTTTTTGTTATAACTAATTTTTAAAGACTAAAACAATAACAATTTAACACGTATTTTCTATCGCCTTATAACTAAACCAATAAGTGTGAACGCGGCCTTATCTCTCAAATTATTATCAAACAAACTTCAATTTTACTCGTACAAAACTAGTTTTTCTTAACGTAACACAATATCCATATCCATTATAAATATCCATAGAACGTCCAAGGGATATTTAAAAATTGCCTGCTTATTCTACAATATCTTATGGATATCCTGTGGATATTGTTCATTAACGATTATTTTTCTACGCTGAAAATATCTATTAGATGTCCATGCAATATCTTTCAAATTTTCGCAGTTTAGATTTTTATATTTAAAAAATAAATATCAAATTGTGATGCAAAACGTGAAAATTTACCATTTTTGGTTGTTTTTTTTTTTACTATTTTAGTTTGTGGCTGGTATAATAAATTCTGCAATATATGGTTTGCAGGTAGTATTTCTCAAAACACAATTTAAAATGTGTTTTTACAATGCATTCACAAATGCATTAAATTTTTATTTTGATTGAAGTACCGATTAAACTATACATTTCTCTAAAAACTTATTGAAATCAAGTCAAGAAATAGTATTCATAACTAGTTTCGTACAATTAATTAAAGTTTTTTGTGATGTATAACCTTTTAGCAATACATTTGGTGAATAGTCACAATAATAAACATTCTGGAATCATGTTGTTTACATATTATTAAAGCATAGAGAGTACAGCATACAATTTTCGTTATCGATGTTTGCAATCATATTTCTTTCGTTTAGTTATTTCAAATGTAATTGTTTACATCATTTTGTCCTTTGATTTGACATTTTTCTGATATTTTTTTTCGTTGTTTTGGAGGTTATAGTTTTATTTGTTCACTTTTTTATTCTTGTGATTTCGTTTTATTTGTTTGGAGGATTTTTATTTAAAAAAATGGATGATTTTGTTGCTCCTCTAGGCTTTCATTTATTCATTGTTATTGTGATTTTTTAAATATGTTTTCTGTACGAATTTTACATTTTCCAACACATTATTTTGTATTATTGATTTGACGTGGCAGTAATTTTACGTAAAATAAGAAACTATTCAAAAATCTCCTACCCCGCTAGCCATAAATCACAATAAAGAAATAATAAATAAATAAATAAATCAATCAATCAATTAGTTCGAAAGAAGTGTCTATCTGCACAGTCACAGAACTGATTTTCAGTTATCAACTCGACCAAGCCAACCCTGCCGGCGCCGATACCATCAACGAATACTTATGAATGTATTATTCTATAATAAATCAATCTTGTAAAGAAGATTCTAATTTTTAAATACCTATATTCAAATAAATATATATTAAACTTATTATGTAATCTAACCATCATCGGCATCTAATTCTTATTTGAGTTTCCCTCAAATATTTTCGTTTGAAATGCTAGCCAATAGATTAGGCTACTCTGTAGCCTAAGTCAAATGTCGCATTGCTATCATTAAAATTCAACCGTAATTATTATGATTTATGAAGCAAGTTAATATTTCATAATCACAATTTAATGTGTGTGATATTATTTAAAATATCATTTATAAATGTATTCAACACATGTTTTACAAGTAAGTGAATTAATGCAACATAAAAAGTCACTCATTTGACGGCATTTTCCGACATTTTTCGAACTGTAACGATGCGCCGCGATGGAGTGAAATGTTCAGTGTACAAAAATCACAGAAGATATTTAAGGTACGTGAAAAATTGATACAAATTGTGTAAATTAATTAGTTGAGCATGCACGCATGTAGCTAGGTCACGAATAGCTCTGAGGCCCTACCCTAGGGACTGGGTGGCGTATGTAAATAACATTGTTGACAACCTAACCTTACTTGTGCATTTCTTTTTCATGTTTCAACAGGCCTAGCTAGGCTAGCCTAGCCCTAGACCTAGCCCACGTCCACGAAGGCCTAGGGCTAAGCCTATGATCTACGCCCTAGGCCTAGGGCCAATTCATAGATATTTAACCCTTTACACCCAACTACCCTGGGCCAAGTGCCTAGGCCTACCTACCTACCTAAAACATTGGTTTACATTTTAAAACTGAGTGAAGTTAAAAGTTCCCCACTTCTTTAATTGGATAGTGTCAAATCCTTCGTAGTGTATAGTCGTTTGGGTGTCTAGTGTTAGACCCCTAGACCCCTACTAGACAACCCAACGGTATAGTCGTTCGGTCAGCCGTACGACAGATCGATTTTATAATGACTACGTTTATCAGGCGAGCCAAGTTTAGACTGGCCCCGTCCGGAGCTTTTATTCTGGACTGGTTTTGTACCCGGTAGGCCTACCAGCTCAGTCCGGACTGGAATCACCGGCTGTGATTAAATGATTAGGGCCTAGGCCTACAACTTAGGCCTAATAAAGATGTTCGCAAGCTTGTTATTGAGCTCGCTTGCTTTTCAATTCAATTTATTTCCATTTGATTTTCTAACAACAGAAGAAGCCTAGGTCTATATTCACTATGCAGTCTAAATGGAAACTACTCTAAAGGCCTATAAGTAAACGGTATACCCTGTCCTACACACACTTAAGGCCGATGCACAATTGCCGGTAACGAGAACGGGAACGAGAAAGAGAACGGGAAGAAAGTTGAATCACAGGTAAACTTACGACACGATGCACAATAAAGCTTCCCGTTGCCGGTCGTTCCCGTATCCCTGCAACGACAACGGGAACATCACCAAGTTTTAACTTTCCGTAACGTTCCCGTTCCGTACGTTACCGGAACCAATGGGAATCAAGATGTGCACGTCCTAAAACTATTTTATCAGCTGATTGATGGTTTATATGCGAGTAATATGCAAAATAAATTAAATAAACATGCGCGGATAACAAATAACAAAATATAATCCACACACTTAGGCCTATTATTTGATTTGTTCCCGTCGGCTTGCTTCACGGGCTGTTGTGCATCGAAGCCCTTATCGTTAGAGTCTTCCCGTTCTCGTTCTCGTTCCCGTTCTCGTTACCGGGCAATTGTGCATCGGCCTTTAAACTAGTCAAACCAGTTTATTTTGTGCGGGCTAGGCTAGAGATGGCACTTTGACGGATCAAATTAAAATTGACAATTGACCAAAAGTCAGTCAAATATAAAAAAATGATTTTGCTAGAAGTATATTGTGACAAGAATACTTTTAGAGACATTTGTGTGCAACCTCGGTAATCAATATGATGAATGATCCGGTTAATTGGGACGGACTTTTTTTTATTTCTGAATTGTAGTAAATAATAACAATTACACCTACAGGAGTGTTTCCGACTAAAAAATCGAGAAAAAAATGATGAACACGTTCAATTGTGATTGAAAATTATTGATGAAAATTGAGTGAATGGGTTCGGCCTACCATTGTCAGTGAATTGTCCTAGATTTTAAATTTGTAAGGGAATATATGGTAACTTAAATCGAGTTATCTGTTCAAGAATGAGTGATGCCAACTAAATGAGTAGGGCCTAGGCCTAAACAAAACTTTGATCAATTATTTGACCGGCAATTTACCGGCTTGCCATCCATGTATTAAATTAAATTAATTTTTTATTCAGCACTTACAGTAGCCTACCTGTAGGCTACTGGAAAGTGATTGTTTTCTTAGTTCTAAGATATTTGATTAGGTTTGCCTACCTAGTATTGAAGAGAAGTCAAGAGATTTGACATTAAAACATGTTTAGGCCTTCAAGCAAAGCAATAAAACATAGGCCTAGGGTAGGCCCTACTTAAAACCAGTCATATTTGTAATTTGTCTATAAAATATTTTAACTTGCAAGTTGCAACAGGTCATTCAAGAGGTGTTTCTAATAAAATTACTACCAGTTCAAAGAAATGTTTAGATAAATTAAAAAAAAAACACAAATTGTTGTTTGTAGGCCAAGTTAGATTATTTTCAACTCTTAACTTTGTCTAGGCAAGCCCTGGGGCTGCCTTATTTATTTATGGTTTTTTTCTTGCTGTCCCATTGTTAGTAACAAAAAGTGTCTGAAGTTCACTAATATTAGCAGTGTTATACCTAGGCCTAAGTATTTTCAATTCAATTCAATTGTTTTTATTCACCAAACTGAGCTTACGCTCTTTACAGTGACTTTTAGTTGTAGAATATTAGTTTCATGGATAGTTATTAGATACAGTAGGCCTACATAGATAATGGAGCTGCAGGTAGACCCTAACATATAGCCTATAGTAATTACCTTGCTGCAATATATTTTATTTCATCTAAGATATCTTGGTTTTAAAATAAATGCCACCTGCCAGCTCATGTCATAAGTAGGCTACCATAACCTGACAACCTCAAGCTAAGGCAGGGAGTTTTTTATATGGGGCCCATGTTTTGTTTAGTGCGCATGCAATTGCAACAACGATTTACCTTTAGAAGTAGAAATTATTACCTAAGGTGATTGTTTTTTATTGTATTTAGAACTACAGTAATGTTTAAAAAATTATAAACATATGGTTGTGCAACAATAATTAATAACTTTCAAATTATCAATCTAGTGGATTTCTAAGAAATATAGGCCTACAGGTCTTAGGCCTGAAGCAAAATATCTTATCATCACTAAAATAAAAATTGGGTATTTGGTTGTGTATGAATCAAGAGATTTTCCGAAGTGATTCCGATTTAACCAAATAGGCAGACAGAATAGAAAGTATGGTTGGCACGTGTAAACGCTCTTGTGTTTTAAACGTTTAGTAATTTTAGACTAAAATTAAACGTCTGTTATGCCAATACACTCTCAAAAAACTGTGATTTCCCCTTCCACCCTCGATATCAAAAGTACACCAAGATAAAAATGCTGTGTCCCATTGTTATTTGACCCATTCAGTGTGGTTGTCGACTCTATGTTAATCACTGTATTACGCCTATATCTCAAAGTCAAACACTTGAAAGGGGGAATATTTAGGAATAATTCAGTGTAATGGTTGGCATTTCCATTTGTAGAAGGATAGGCCTACACGTTTAATGCGGTTAGTAAAGTTGTTTAAACGTTGAGTGAATTTAACAAATTGGACAGCCCTAATAGAAATCGTGAGCATGTTTACACGATTGTAGAAAGAATGCGTGGAAATTAACAAAACCATGCGATTTTAGTGTTTGGTCTCACGTCCCAGTAGCTTTTGTTCTATTCATGGCCCTGTTGTTGTAGGTGAAGGCCTATTAGAACAAAAACCATGTACGCTTGGGCCCTTGGCTAATATGTAGATGTAAGCAACAATTTTGTTCCTGTTTCAGCATTCAGCAAGACTGCCTGATTGCCCCCAATTCGAAATATGGAAGTGCTGCACCTGATCAAAATGGGAGTCAGACTTGGCTGCTGAATACTACCCCCAGCCCAGTGAGAAGACAAAGTGTTGAATCAGTGTATTTCTTTCAGTGAACTTGCAATTTTTCATAGCTCAATCAGTTATTATTGTTGGGATAAGAATAAATTTAAATCCGTCCAGCAAGTGTTTGTTAGTAAATTAAATTAAATTGAATTTTTTAATAGTATATATATTTATTGATATAGCCTACTAGGCCTACTATATCCTATTAGTTACTTATTTATTGAATGTGAATTTTTATATTGGTGACACAAATAAATGTTTCAATAATAATGTGCTCCCCTATTGGAATATTAATTGCTTAAGTAGCGTTTTCATGTGGGCGAGCAAATAGGTTCTGGAGCTATCACAATGCAATGTTATAGCAGCACGCGAAAAGCGAAAGTCGCGACCAACATTAATGTAGTAGTTGAAACATGTCATGTCTGAAACGGGGTTTGCTTGGTCACTTTGGTTTACTGTCGCCCACTGAAAATCAGTATATGACTTGAGTGGGTAGACTCTAAATACAAATTTATTTATTCGCAAGGCACCATTTGCTCGTCTACATGAAATGAGGCTTTGTGAAGGCACGGTTCTGCTCTCAATCCTAATCCTACTTTAAACTCGCTTTTCGCCAAATTTGGGAGAACCCGTCAATATTAGTTGTCCTAGGCCTATGATCTAGGCCAATACATGTTTTAATGTTGTGCTTTCGTGATCTTTTAATTGTTTTAATGTTTACTAGTTTGCCATCTTCTACTATTGTAACTTTCTTTACCTCCACATAATATAATATAATATTAATAATTTAGGCTTACTTGTAGGCCTACCCATATTCCAAGCAATGATTTGCATCGATGCCTTGGCCGGCACCTGGCCTTACTGTCACTGCCAGACAGATGGGGTCAGATGGGTGCTAGTCAGCACGCAGCAGGGTGTCTCTGTTAGGTCCGTGTTAAACAGACGAATAAATAGGCCTAACTTTGCCATGTTAAATTAAATTTTAAATTAAATAAGGCGGCCTTAATTTAAATTTAACGCAGCTCTTAGCAAATCACTCTGCAGGTATAGACATGTTTTTGCTGAGTAATTTTGTTGTTGTATTTTGTTTGATTGGGATTGTGAAGGCTTAAATCAGATCAATGTACCGGGTTCCGATTGGCTCTCGCTAACTCAACTCGCTAGAAAGTTGAACAAGCTGGACATTTTACGTGGCGCGCGAGAGCTCGCGCTCGCTGGCTCACCATCTGACAGCGAGGCGGCAAGTTCCATGTAAACGAGTGCAGGCCAACTCCCAGAGAGCTACTCGCGCGATTCTCTCGATCGTCTGACAGGCGCTTTACTAATTGGCAATTTGTTTTGAAAATTGTTTTTGTCTTTGTTTGTTTGTTTTTTTCTTGTTTGTGCATTCACAACATAAAATCATAATTATTATGGGATTTACTTTTAGGCAAACTTATTTTTTATTTTTTTAATTAGGCCCTATAAAAACTGCTATGAAATCTGACCAAGTGCTACATTAAAGGGTTCCCTGATGACCTGGTGCAGTTTATCAATTGTTTGCATTCTTGTTAGGGTGTGAATAGGGAACCCAACAGCATGCAGCTTTCTACCTGGTTTGGCAACTGCAGAGATCTTGTAGTTTAGATAAAAACATTAAAATGATTGAAGAACATACTGCACAAAATATCGTTAAAAAACTGTTTGGCCGAAACAGTTTCAACGTTTTTTCGTGTATGTTCTTTTTAATGTCTATCTAACCTACCATATACCTGCAGTTGTCAACTAGGTGTGGTTGGGTTCTTTCTTCATACCCCTAACCAAGCAATAACTAGCCGTTAGGCCCCCTTCTATATCATACATTTGCTTTGCATGTTATACTCTTTATTAGTATGCTTTTTCATATTGATTCATGGTTTTGGTAATATCGTGGCCAATAATTATTAATTACTCATTGGTGCATAATCTTGAGTTCATTAGGGATGCATGCATTATCGTTGTCGAGTTGATTATGCACGCACTTCCACTCTGCCCAAGCCTCTCAACACACAGTTAGGCGCAAGTGCACTTTTTGAGGCGGTAGATAAATTGTAATACACCCATGACAATTGCGGAAAGATCAGCTGGCAGTAGCTGAGATTTTCCCGTCATAATTGTACGACAAATATCACAATAATAATGCATGGTGATCATATACCAAGTACACTTGTGACTTTTATGCTAATTCATATCAACCTTGATAATTCATACAAATATGCATCCATTATCATGTTAGTTTCAATTGAAGTTGATGATGGTTTTATACTCGACTAAATGTGTGCATGTATTATTAATAAATAAATATTAGGTATAATTCACTGTATTTAGTTTTACAAAATGAGTCAATGCTAACAAATATTTCATGATAATAAACAATTCAGAAGTTAAAAAGTCCATCCCGACTGGGGTACGAACCCAGGTCTCCCATATTCCAGGTTTTGGCGCCTTAAGCCATTCTATAGACTGGCCGAGACGGTAACTTTTTAACTTTTGAATTGTAGTTTTCATTATATAGATCTGAATGGATTGACGGTAATTTTTTTTATTGATCCCAACCTATAAATATTAGTTAGTGTATAGTTAGCGTGGGTGTAAGTAAGGCACTTTTTCTTCAGACCTACAATGTAATTAAGCATGATTGGTCGGGATGGATTTTTTAACTTTGAACTCGCGGATGGCAGCCAGCTGTTTCCCATGCAGTATATCCGGTAAAGGTTTGTACTGTTTATTTCTGTTCCTGGATTAATACCCCCCCCCCCCCCCAAAATCACAATAAGTAACTTAACATGATGGTATTGCAAGATGAATTTCTTCTTTGGGAAAGATAGCTTAACTTCAACTCCCCTTGGTATACGTAGTTACCATTGTAATAGTTGGCCTAATTTCTTTAATGAAGAAGTTCGTTTTTTCAAGACTTACTCGACACATTTGGAATTGATATATCAGTTCATTTAATAAGCCTATAATTTTATTGTCTTGAATAACAAATACTGCTGCCTAAGGGGGGGGGGGTATGGATGCTGTGAACAATGTCCATAAAAGGTCTACACAAAATCCTGGTATGTCCACAGAAAGTCTTGTCAATGTCTATACAACATCCCATGTGGATGATGTATGGATGATCTAAATATGGTTCCCAGGTAGGACATTTGGATATCCACACAACATCCATAAGATGTCAATGTCCATTATTTGGATATCTACTGTGGATGTTTCAATGTCCAAAAGAGGATATTTCATGATATCCATTAGACATTTTGTGCTGTGTGGGTAAACTAGTTGTTCTTCAGGTTATGGGCCCAGAACACTTCATCTGCGTGTAAAAAAAATTGGTTGACACGGGTGAGAATATTTAATTTCCTGAAAGCGGCTAGGCTAGCTAGCTAGGCTGCTACAGGCGACAACTCCAAGATGTTTATCACCAAGTTGAATAATGCAAATTATCAACGGTGGTAATTAAAATTAAAGGTAGTACTCATGAGGGATAGATTGTGGGATGTACTCACCCAACCCAAGCTAGCCTCAGAGTCCAGTGACTGGGGAAAACTGGAGTGCAAGGCCATTGCAGCAATGCAATATGTCTTAAGTGTCGAGGATCACCAGTTGCATCACCTCACTCAACTTGAGACGGCCAAGGATATGTGGGCCACGCTGCAAAGGTTGCATGAGCGATCAACTATTGATAGCCGACTTAACCTGATGCGGAAACTGTATGGGATGAGGTTTATCAAAGGTACAATGCAGGCGCACCTCAACTCAATGCTTGAGGTTGTGGGGAAATTGCGGAGCATGGGAAAGAAAGTCAAAGACGACGACCTAGAGGCAGTCATGTTGTGCAGTTTACCCTAGTCATACTTAACGTTAGTTACAGCCATAGTAGTCCGTGGAACAAGCGTAAAAACATTTCAAATCCGGAAACCAGCACCAAAATTTAGGAGCAGGTAAAAGACATATTTTAGAATGTTATTTTCACGGGGGACACGCGTGGTAGCAAATAAGTCACCTGTCATGGCGTCCACAAGATGGCCGCCAAAATAATTCTTAAAATTGCTGTAACTCAAGAAGTAATCATCAGATTTGGATAAACTAAGTTGTGTTTTATTCGGTTTTTAATGCTCTACAAAAATGTCAGTAGAAATTTTACCGTAAATACAATAGTTTTAATTATATTTATATATTATTACAATGTATTGCAATTATAGCACTTTTTGGTATATATCTAATTATTTATACGTAGAATTCGCTAGATTGTCATAAAATTTTCAGACTATACTAAAATAACGCCAATAAATCCAAAATTTAAAGTCCCGAAACGAAATTCTTGTAACTTTTTGATTAATTAATTAATTAAATTAAGCATTAATTAAATCCCAATTAAAAGTTTCTTATTCACTTACCAAATTCACGTAGTGTATCACACAAGAGAAATATGACCACAATGAACCAAAAACATATTAGTCCAAAAAATTAATTCCAATCACTTTCCTATAAATCAATTAATTCAATTAATTAAAAATAATGACAATTATCTCAATAAATTTTGTAAAATTAACACAATGTAGTCGACCTTAGAATCATTTCAAAGCTAGTTTTAAGGCAAATAAACGTAATGAAAAAATTAATTAATTAATCACCGAATTAATTACAATTTAGTTAAATAATCCTACTTTTGACATATTATGTATTGTTATGTATACCTAAAACTCGATCGATCGTCATAAAAATATACTACTTTACTGACATAATGCCAATAAATCCGAATTGTCATGTCCCGAAACAAAATTCCTATAACTTACCGATTAATTAAGAAATTAAATGAAGAATTACTTATATCTCAATAATTGTTATTGTCCTCAATAAAC
Organism: Sweltsa coloradensis; assembly: GCA_024449915.1. Taxonomy (NCBI): domain Eukaryota; kingdom Metazoa; phylum Arthropoda; class Insecta; order Plecoptera; family Chloroperlidae; genus Sweltsa; species Sweltsa coloradensis. Next base: position 26,350 of record JAMZAV010003854.1, read on the forward strand.
ACATACAAAATGCCAAACAGAAGTATCAAAAATAAACAATGCGAGTGTAAATTTAAAAATTAATAGTCCCAAAATAAAGTTCATGGTACTTTCCCGTTAATTGAATTAATGAATGAATAAAATTAATTGATTTAATCACCATTTTGTTGTGTAAAATTAACACAGCCAAACTGGGAACCATTTGCAAGCTTATTTTACAGGAAAATAATTTTGTGGGAAATTCAATTAACAGAAAAGTAGCATGAACTTTATTTTGGGACTATTAATTTTTAAAATTATACTTGTATTGTTTATATTTGATACTTCTGTTGGCATTTTGAATGTGTTAATTGAGTGACAATAACAATTATTGAGATATAAGTAATTCTTCATTTAATTTCTTAATTAATCGGTAAGTTATAGGAATTTTGTTTCGGGACATGACAATTCGGATTCATTGGCATTATGTCAGTAAAGTAGTATATTTTTATGACGATCGATCGAGTTTTAGGTATACATAACAATATATATGTCAAAAGTGGGCTAATTTATCTAAAATGTAATTAGTTCGGTGATTAATTAATTAAATTAATTAATTTTTTCATTACGTTTATTCGCCTTAAAACTAGCTTTGAAATGATTCTAAGGTCGACTACATTGTGTTAATTTTACAAAATTTATTGAGATAATTGTCATTATTTTTAATTAATTGAATTAATTGAATTAATAGGAAAGTGATTGGAATTAATTTTTGGAACTAATATGTTTTTGGTTCATTGTGGTCATATTGCTCTTGTGTGATACACTACGTGAATTTGGTAAGTGAATAAGAAACTTTTAATTGGGATTTAATTAATGCTTAATTTAATTAATTAATTAATCAAAAAGTTACAAGAATTTCGTTTCGGGACTTTAAATTTTGGATTTATTGGCGTTATTTTAGTATAGTCTGAAAATTTTATGACAATCTAGCGAATTCTACGTATAAATAATTAGATATATACCAAAAAGTGCTATAATTGCAATACATTGTAATAATATATATATATATAATTAAAACTATTGTATTTACGGTAAAATTTCTATGACATTTTTGTAGAGCATTAAAAACCGAATAAAACACAACTTAGTTTATCCAAATCTGATGATTACTTCTTGAGTTACAGCAATTTTAAGAATTATTTTGGCGGCCATCTTGTGGACGCCATGACAGGTGACTTATTTGCTACCACGCGTGTCCCCCGTGAAAATAACATTCTAAAATATGTCTTTTACCTGCTCCTAAATTTTGGTGCTGGTTTCCGGATTTGAAATGTTTCCTATAGTTTTAGCAGCTTGTTCCACGGACTATAGAGGGAAGAGACGAGAAAGACTTGAACGTGAAATATGTTTCCGGCAAGTTGACCGACGAGTACCACCGCCGTGTCGAGTCGATGCGAGACCATCGAGACAATGAGGTAGCCATACAGTCAACATATCACAAGAGAGAAGAGCTCGTACGGCAAGCAGGTGCCAAAAGAGAGCAAATAGGATAATGAGGAACGGGAATGATTCTTCTGCAAAAAGAAAGGCCATCTGAAGGCAAATTGCCTCAAGTACAAAACAATCTAGGCAAGGTAAAGGAGAAGCTAACTGCATGGTATGCAGCCAGGATGTTGGCAGCAGTGCAGCACCCCAGCACACCTTTGCGGTATGGAGCAGTATACACAAGAACCAGGCTGACCGCTGGTATGTGGACTCAGGAGCTACAAGCCACATGACAAGCAAAAAACGGTTCTTTACCACGTTGCAATATGTAAAGACCCAGGTATATTTGGCAGACAACTCGACGATCTCCGCGGAAGTTATCGGTAGCGAGTGGTTGTCGTGCAACACTCCAAACGGTAAGATGGAACGAGTTTACCTCAAGAATGTGCTGTACATTCCGGAACTGGATGGTGGGTTGTTAGCGATTCAATGTGCAACTCGTAGTGGGTACAAGGTGACGTTCTAGGATGCCACCTGCCAGTTAACTCACAAGACGGTCGTCATTGCAACTGCTGAACTTGACGGGACACTTTTCAGGCTCAAGTGCAAAATGGGCAACAACGTAGCGTTGTGTGCACGTAACGAAGAATGCATGCATCGATGGCAACGAGGCTTAGGTTACCGGGACCCAGCTGCAATTAAGAAGCTGTTCACGTAGGGATCGGCCCTTGGCATACACATTGGCAAATGTGATGCGAAGGTGGACTGTGACTGCTGCATGAGAGGAAAGCTAGCCCAACTACCATTCCCAAACGAGCGAGACAAGAGCCACCAAACCTAGTGAACGGGTTTACATAGTGACTTATGTGGACCCATCCCAAAACCACGACGCCGAGGGGAATCGATATATGTTTTAACATTCATCGACGACTACTAAACGTTTCACGTTCGTCCTTTTCCCCTTTAGTCTAAGGATCAAGCGACAGATGTTGTAATGGAATATATCGCTATGGTTCACACTAAATTATGGAATAGGCCCCCCATTATCCGCACTGACAACGGGAAAGAGTACGTCAACAGGGATCTGCAGGATTTCTTCAAGCGTGAGGGGATCCAGCAACAGTTCACGGTGCCACAACACGCCTCAACAAAATGGCGTGGCCGAGCTTTAAGATCGCTTTTCTTAGTTGAGATGGCAAAAATGCATGTTGTTGGACGCCGGACTTCCTGAAAGAATTTGGGAGAAGCTTTTTTCGCCGCGGCATATCTTTCAGAATCGTTTTACCGACCCGAAGCGTGGACAAGACACCTTGTGACTTTGGGATGGGCAATAAGCCCGACTTAAGCCACTCAGAATTTTTTTGGGTAAAAAGTAAATTCCCTTGTCACAAAACAAAAACGCAAGAAATGGGATGACAAGGCCATCCTGGCGAGCTCATAGGCTATGACAGCGCCTCAAAGGTTACTGCATTATGGACGTAAACACCAACAAGGTGTGGATAAGTCGTTCTGTGCGCATCATCGAGATGGACGAGCAGAACAATCAACACATCATTGAAGTAAGTGGTAAAATCAGTCTTCTGCCAGAAGGGGAAGCGGACGAGGCGAGGACTTCGTCAACATTCTTGAAGACTCGGAGGTAGATTCGAAGAAGGCCACCGAGTTGACTCAGCATGAGCCTACAACGACAGAAACGACTGTCAACGATCAGCAGAATGTTCCTCCAGCACCACGTCAATCACAGAGACAAAATAAAGGAATGCCACCAAGGAAACTTTCGTATAAAGTAAGAGTGGACAAACCACGTGAGCCATCATCGTGGAAACAAGTGATGGAGCTACCAGAACGCGAAAAAAGGTCTGGGTTCTGGCCGCAGAAGAAAAAATGTCAGCTATTAAAGAGCGAGTGTGGGAGTTAGCCAAACTCCCTCCAGGCCGCCGGGCTGTCTCATCCAAGTGGGTATTCAAGAATAAACTAGATGCAAATGGTGACGTCAACACTTACAAAGCGCGGCTAGTGGCGAGAGGATTCTCGCAGTGCTATGGTGAGGACTACGACGAAACGTTCGCGCCCGTGGTCAAGCATGAGACAGTGCACGTTCTGCTCAGCGTGGCGGATATTCGCCAGTTACATGTAAGACACCTTGACGTAAAGTCAGCTTACTTAAATGGAGATCTGGAAGAAAAGCTTTACATGGAACAACCACCGGGTTTTGAGGAACCAGGCAAGAAGCACATAGTATTGCGACTTTAACGCAGTATCTACGGGCTCGAACAATCTGTACGAGCATGGAACAAGAAGGCCAAAGAAGCACTGGCAAGTCTTGGTTTCGAGCGCGGAAAAGCTGATTCATGTCTCTTCATGAAAAAGGAAACGACCGGTAGTACCACCTAGGTGCTGTTGAGGGATCCTTCAGGGCATTTGTGTGCAGCTAAACGAGCTTTTCACGACCAAGGGGTGAAGTGGCTCACTATTTGGAGATCCAGATCGAGCGAGAAACAGACGGTTCATTCCTTATCCACCAATGAACTAAGATAATTCGGCTTCTAGAAGAGCAAGGGATGCTGGAGACGAAGCCGCTTACTGCCATGTCAATATAAACAAATTATTTGTCTTCCATGGAAGAACCCACCGTCAAGTTGCCAAATACACAAAGTATCGACAAGTTATTGGATCACTCCTATACATAGCTACAGTGGCCAGACCGGACATTGCTGTAGCTGTCAGCTTCTTGAGTCGACACGTGGAGTCACCCACAGAACGTGACTGGAAATCGGTGAAGCGGGTAATGCGTTACTTGGCCGAGACCCTCGACGCGAAACTACGCCTGTCGGCAAGGAGTGAGCTCAAACTGCAAGGGTACGTGGACGCTGACCGGGCCGGTGACACTACCGACCGGAAATCGACTAGCGGATACATCTTCCTATTGAGTGAGAGCACAGTGTCGTGGTCGAGTCGCAAGCAGACGATCGTCGTATTGTCGTACACTGAGGCAGAATATGTCGCGGCTGCGAATGCCTGCCAAGAGCTGTTGTGGTTGCATCAACTGCTGGACGACATTGGGATACCAGTACTAGGTGCAACTACGATCTACGAGGACAACCCCGGCTGTATTTGCTTGATCGAGTCAGATCGGTGCAGCGCTAGGACGAAGCACATCGCAGTCAAGCACCATTTCATCCGAGATCTGCGAGAGCGTGGCATCGTGGATGTGCAGTACTGCCTAACCGAATACATGACTGCTGATATGATGACCAAGCCTGTGTCAAGAGAATTGTTTTGCGACGCAAGCACAGCTAATTCATATCGAATGAAGAGTGAAGACAGCGATAAGGGGTGTTGGATTAAATGCGCAATCTCACTCATTAGAGACATTAAAGCAATAGGGCCTACAGCAGGCCATGTGTTACCATGGTTCTTGATGGTAAACTAACTACTATAGAAGGCTGCTTATGATCTAAACTTTGTCTTCTTATCTCTCAAGTTACTATCAAATAAACTTCAATATAACTCGCACAAAACTACTTTTCCTTAATGAGAAACTAGTTGTTCTTTAAATAATCGGATGAGCGAAGAGAAGACTTCAATTTCACTGACCCCCCAAAAAATTAAGCTCAAATGTTTTTTTTGTTTTTTTCTGTATTTTTGTCTGTTTGTTAGCAGGATTTTGGGCAAACGGCATAAGCGATCTTGATGAAAATTGGTGCGGGACCTTCGAAATCTCTAAACTTAGAGGTGTATTGTTTTTGGGTACAATCAAAGAAATATTTCTCATGAATACCGTTCTTTTATGATTTTTTTCGATTTTTAGTGCGATATTTTCGTGTCATTTGGGCCGATTCTGACCAAACGGGTGGGGCAACAACGTTCATATTATACATGGACATTAAAGTTATGGTGATGTAGTACCTTTTGAAAGAAAAAGTTGAAAAAATTATCCAGAATCCATAGAAATAAAGCTTTTAATATAAGTTTTTTACAGTAAATAATAACATTTGACAAGTTTCAATAGAAACTTGACAACAATCACCTACAATGCATAGGCAGCAAAGCAAAACGCTTGCAAAAGTAAAGATATCCCACGCAAACTAAAAACTTAAAAAAAGCTCATCCATCAGCGCGGCGGGACTTTAGCGTTTTCTTAGTAATATAGATTGCCATGTAAGAATGTCATTACTTTCACAGTTTGTTATAAGCTGTAAACGTTAAGCATAGTTTTTCGTAGACGCTTAGGCCTCTTACTCTCCGCAATAATGAAGTCAGTGTGATTTTATTGACGTGCATCTCCACTAAATGAAGTTGAAAATATGGGATTAAAATGTACTCACTAATTGTAGTTAAACGTATTGGAATGAAAATGTACTCACTAAATGTAGCTGAACATATTGGAATGAAAAGGACTCACTAAATGAATTTGAACATATTGGAATAAAATGTTCTCACTAAATGTAGTTGAACATATTGGAATAAAACACGTACTCACCAAATGTAGTAGAACATATTGGAATAAAATGTTCTCACTAAATGTAGTTGAACATATTGGAATAAAACCACTCACCTGTGCTGAAATGCTGTGAAGCAGTCGAAGAACAACGATGAAAACGTAAAGCAGTTTGTATGGAGACATAATTTTTGTCATAGTAAGCATCAACACCTCACGATACTGTTAGCTCACATTGAGAAAATTTGTAAAGTTCACTGGTATAATTTTAAACCTTCGATACCTTTAAATTGATGTTTTATCTGGAACATTACATCGTGAAATGTAAACGTAGAATTATCACTTTATTCATAAAGACTTAGATATTTGATTCTTGTCTACACTATTACAGATTCGAAACGAAATTTATTTTGACGAGCTAAACACAACTGTAGGTATTGTTTAATGTTAAATTTATTATTTTAATTAAATTGCTAGATAATTTTCAGTTAGTTTTTGGTCTTCACATTTTCTCCACTTCATTATGGGGAACCTGAAATGAAAGGAAATACAAATTAATGTTTTCCCCTATGAAAGTTTGTTTTAAGTTGATCATTTACACACAGAAATAAAATGTTTTATTGATATTTGGTCTGTTTTGTGTTCATTTCAAAGAGAATTCCGTGAAAAGCAAAGATAAACAATAATAATCACGAGAAAATAAAATTCGATTTATGATAATATTACAAAAATAATGTAAAAATATACTGTATATTTAACAGCAACTTATACATTTGAATTGAATTTTTAATGTGAAATAATGTGAATCAAAATTAAATTTACTAATTTAAAAAAAAAAAAAAAAAAATGAAGATTTTTTTAAGGAATAAGAAGAGAAAAAATTAAGTTAAAAAATTCTCAAAACAAAGACGACACGAGCTAACACGCACACAAACATCAGTAAAAAAATTAATTTAGTAAAGTAAGTTGGGAATGACACTGGGTCTAGAAAGTCAATAAGAACCTATAAGCTTGCAGAATTTGAGTATCTGAGTACTGAGATATTTAGAAAATATATGCATGTTAAGAATACGGGATCGCAATCTCGAGGTCAGGGTTCAAATCTCGATACAATTAGGTTTTAAGCTCTTAAAACCACCGATAACATCGATCTCCAAAATCTAAACAATTAAATTTGGTAGGTTGTTGTGTTTTCGACTGAGGAATAAAATACATGTATTGCGCAATGAAAATGCACAGTTATTTCCACAAAACTATTATGATTTAGAGTATTATGTATATTCATACAAAAAATATCAAGATTTGTCCAGTTTTCCCCACCAGCACAAAATTAGCATCGGTTCTCCCTAAAACGCCACATTACTTTTCGTTTCCCTGAGATTTAATTCTTCTTCATAAAGAGTTGTAAGTCCCTAAACACGTTCATACACGTTTTATTTCTTTTTAAGTAGTTTTCAAAACGGTTTACTTACTCACAGACTAATTCCAAAGAAATGAAAATGTGTCTAGAAACGCATAATAGGTCAGGGGCATTTTAAAAGCTGTTTTTTTTTATTCGCCTTAAGAGGAAGCCGGCGATGATTTGATGCTCGGCGCGTTCCTTGTCCTGCAGCCATAAATCATTACATCTGAATACAACTGGGCAAACTTAAAAATGAAGGACATCTGTACGCGCCCTATTATATCAGATTTTCAATATTTATCATAGATCAATCAGAAAATGCGTAGTTATTTGGGTGTTTTTGACCATTTTGACAGATTCTAAATTCTAGAAAATTGAATTTGTTTTTTGTTTATTTTCTTAAATCAAAAATTGGTAATGTTATATGATAGACGCCATCATAATTATTTTTTATTTTTTACACAATTATATAAAATCACAAATTGATGCGACTAAAATTGGTTGAGACATTTGAAACTGCTTAAAATGAAACCCTCTTAAGTACACAAATCTGAAAACCATTGGTATCGCCAAGTAAATTTTATTTCATTACTTACTCATAGAAATGTCAATTTTAGGTTTAAAAAATGTGGAAACCGTAATTTTAAAGCTATAAGAAATCTGAAAAGAAATCAACATTGTAAACCAGTCAAGCCGAGATCGCATATCCAGCTCCCACTCGAACACCAAAGTTTAGAAACCTCGAGCGTGGTCAGAGAGGCTCTAACCTAAAACACACGTATTCCGCTGGTTAGAGCAGATGAGCAGTCTTGGGGAGGAACGCGTTCCCGGGAACGCGTTCATTTTTCAAGAACTTTTGTGTGAACGCGTTCCTTTTCTTAGATCAGGAACTTGTAACGTCAAAGTTACTATTTCGAGGGAACTTGGAACGAATTTTACGTTCCTTAAAGTTCCTTTCGCCGTCGTAATCCCGTCAAATTCCAGTACCTGATATCGTAAAATGCAGTGTAAAAAATGTTAATGTGACATCTTGTGTTTTCGAAAATGGCGCCACCCTCCCTCATTCTATAACGTACAGTGACAACTTGTCACGTGAAATGAAGTGAGAACTCCAGGACCCTCATTCTATAACGCACAGTGACAACTTGTCACGTGAAATGAAGTGAGAACTCCAGGACCCTCATTCTATAACGCACAGTGACAACTTGTCACGTGAACTGAAGTGAGAACTCCAGTTTGGTATTCTGTAACGCCATTTTGAAAGTTGTCATTTGATTTCACGTGAGAAGTTGTCACTGACAAAAATGTTTGTGAGAACTTATCACAAAGCTAGTTAAAGCCAAAGAATGTTAATTAAACAAATCTAAAGCTATTAAATGTATTATATTGTGCTGGTTTAACCCTTCTGTTGTTATTTTTGCACCTTTTAAATGTTTACGTTATTTTTTTCCATTGATTTCAAAGAAATAAGTGAGGTTATGTATTTGTTTTGTTTTGCAAAGTGAGGTTATGTGAACTAACGTCTCAATGTAGGGCCTTTGAACATCAATATAAGTAGTTCTTAAAGCTTAGGCCTACTGTAATAATTAGGTCAACCTACATAGGCTCTAGGGCCTACTAATTGTATGTTTCTAGAGCCCTACGACTGTCACAAGATACGCGTAGGCTAGGCCCTAGGCCTAGGCTTACCCAAAGGTAGCAGCCCATCAGAAATGCATCTTTAAAATTAAGAATTGGGAAGAAGTGTGTTCAATATGATAATAAAGTATCAAAGCTAGGCCTATGCCTTGTCCTAGCCTGACAGGAAAGGCTAGGCCTATGCCTTGTCCTAGCCTGACATTTTGCAGGCTAAGGTTGACTAGAACACACAACAAAGAAAACAAAGCAACAACAAACTGCCATTAACATTATTCGCCTATTCTGATTGGTTGAAATACTTTACGTGCTACGGTGGCTCAGTCACTTTGAAGTTTAACCAAATCCCTGTGCTTGTGACAACTCAACTTCTCACTTGGCCTTCAGAATCGCTCTTTTCACGTGATATCTTTTCACGTGAAATGATAACTTGTCACAGCGCCGTGAAGTGACAATTATTACATAGTTACAGAATAAGGGTCCAGTTTGGTATTCTGTAACGCCATTTTGAAAGTTGTCATTTGATTTCACGTGAGAAGTTGTCACTGACAAAAATGTTTGTGAGAACTTATCACAAAGCTTGTTAAAGCCAAAGAATATTAATTAAACTAAGCTAAAGCTATTAAATGTATTATACTGTGCTGTTTTAACCTTCCTGTTGTAACTTTTTGCACTTTTTAAATGTTTACGTTTTTTTCCATTGATTTCAAAGAAAAAAGTGAGGTTATGTATTTGTTTTGTTTTGCAAAGTGAGGTTATGTGATCTAACGACTCAATGTAGGACCTTTGAACATCAATATAAGTAGTTCTTAAAGCTTAGGCCTACTGTAATAATTAGGCCAACCTACATGGGCTCTAGGGCCTACTAATTGTATGTTTCCAGAGCCCTACGACTGTCACAAGATATGCGTAGGCTAGGCCCTAGGCCTAGGCTATCCCAAAGGTAGCAGCCCATCAGAAATGCATCTTTAAAATTAAGAATTGGGAAGAACCGAAGAAGTGTGTTCAAAATGATGATAAAGTATCAAAGCTAGGCCCTAGCACGACACTGACAGCCTAGGAAAGGCTAGGCCTATGCCTAGTCCTAGCCTGACATTTTGTAGGCTAAAGTTGACTAGGTCTAGAGCACACAACAAAGAAAACAAAGAAACAACAAACCGCCATTAATATTATTCGCCTTTTCTGATTGGTTGAAATACTTTACGTGCTACGGTGGCTCAGTCGTTTTGAAGTTTAACCAAATCCCTGTGCTTGTGAAAACTCAGCTTCTCAATCGCACTTTTTACGTGATATCTTTTCACGTGAAATGATAACTAGTCACAGCGCCGTGAAGTGACAATTATTACATAGTTACAGAATAAGGGTCCGGCCTGGGACTAACTTTAAAATAAGAGTAATGATAAATTAACTCATTTCACATTTATTCTTGTTTAAATCAGTGATGGTATCAGGAACGTGAAAGGAACTTAGTTCATTTTTCGGGGGAACGTGCCCAAGACTGCAGATGAGGGTTCGAGAGCTAGTGTAACGGCTTCGTTCTCCTCGACGTCTGCTCGACAGTCCGGGTTAGTGGAGGAACCTTTGTGACTGTCACGGTTACACCGTCCTTTCGGATGAGACGTTAAGCCGTATGGTCCCAATTGGTACTTTTCGAAAAGAGTAGGCTACGTGCCGGTACCGGGTTTCCCCTCCTCCCTTCTCTTTTAAAGTTCCACTAGAGGATTACATTACCAGTTGCAAATAGAGGCATGTACTCGGCGAGTGCAGAGATGTCATTGTTGTCAACCTCCACTTGACAAAACTGAACAAAAGAAAAGACAAGTGGCAATCCAGTGCGGACTAGGGCGCACTAGTGCAACCTGAGTGCGGCCAATGGAAAACGCCTTAATGGCGTTTTTGCGTTGGAGCTGTAGACACACTAGCGCCCTATTATTAGTTAGGTCATAATCATGAGTTCCGTGACCACTTTTTCGCAAGGATGGTTTGACGATTGATTTGACTACTATGGACCATTTAGAAAAAAATAAGCCCCCATGTCCCTCCCAAAAATCCCGGCAATTTTTACTAGAGGCCAAAATCCAATATGGCTGCCAGGCACATTCTTGAAAAATTAAATTTTGAACCAGAGCAAGTAGAATCAAGTGCAAAGACATTTTTTCGTTTAAACTGACCACAAGGATTCTGAATATGATACTAGTTTGACGCTACGACGCCATTTTGAACCAGAAATACAAGATGGCCACCGGCACCATTGTGGAAAATTAAGTTTTGAACCGGAGCATCTAGAATCAAGTACAAATACACTTTTTCTTGTAAATAGACCACAAGGATTCAGAATATGACGTTAATTTTACGTTACGATATCATTTTGACTCATAAATCCAAAATGGCCGCCATCTAGTGTAGCAAACGTTTTATGCTTGTACTTAAGCAAGAACCCACACAAGGATCTCTTGCTGTAAAGTACCATGATTTTACCATGAGATGGTATTTTAGTAAATTTTCTATTACAAATGACTCTACAACGTAAATATAAACCGAATTTATGAAGTCACAAATTGTCTTTCGTTGAAAATTAACGTTATTTACCACTGTAACGTGGTAATTAAGACCAAAATGTGCCACCAAGAAGTATGATCAGTCTGACTCGAGGCATCCTGCCATAATATATTCGGAATCAGACGACACCATGTAATACCTGCTTTTCTCAGTAAAATATCCACCTTCAGGTTGCTGTCATCATCATCCTATGGCTCTCTTCAACTGGCTTTAGTGCAGCGCCATGCTGCCGTGGTTGGTTGCGTACAAAGATAGGTATGGAAGATGACTTTCTGACTTCTGGGCGATGCTGACAGCTCGCTTCTTTGATCAGGTCGGTTTCTTTCGTACTGACTTCACTCAGTCTATTTCAGGCAACCCCTACTCTATGGCCAGGGACATGTGGATAGAATGCTCCATGTCCATGAACAAGGTCAGCAACATGAAGTCTGGCTGGCTCTCCATCCTCCAGAATGAGAAACAACAGCTGGTGCACTCCAGAAATGTGAATAATGTGGCCCGGGTCCGAGCAGCTGCAACGCCATGGCCAAAAATAAAAACCAAATTACAAAGTTGAAGCACGTGGAATGCGGTCCGAAACGGATGAGATCATCATCTTTTCGATTTACGCAGCTCTGCGCGAGTCTGGCTATACCGGCCTGTTGTCATTGATACTGCCGATACTGATGAGAATGTCGTGGCAGCTGAACGAAATGCTCTGTTTCAAGAGGAAGCAGAAGACAATCTTATGTCGTGTCCTGGTAAAATGACGAGATGGCAGATTGTATTGTGCAGCTAACTGCATGGTATAAGTTGTGATGCCAACTTAGGCTTCTACGGCAAAAGTAGGAGGTCGGTGTTTGACCGGATGGCAAAGATTCCTGTGGCCCGACAACAGATCTCGAGGTGCGGAGATAGACTTGACCTTCAGGACGAGGTACTAGAGAAGTTCTTCCAGTTCACACGACATGTCATATATGGCGACATAAAGAGTACCAACATGACTGAAGCCAATTCAGCAAAGTGGAGAACACTGAAAAGACAAAATCATTCATCCTTCTCCCTCCAGATGCAGATAGCCTACGCCAACACTGCCTCCGTGCAAACTACTCAGCGTATTTTGTGCGCCACCCTTCCAAGAAGGACCACCTCTCACCACTTGGGCATGGTTGGGAACTTGTGGGTGGTCATTGTCCACCACAGGCGACCTGCTCTCCTAGCTCATCTACCTGCACTAGGGCCAGTTGAAGAGAGCGAGGATGATGACAGCAACCTGTTGGAGGATATTTTACTGGAGAAAATGGGGTATTGCACATGAATCGTCTGATCCTGAATATAGTATGGCAGGATGCCCCAATTCAGATAGATCGCACCTCTCGGGGGCACGTTTTTGTCTTAATTACCAAGTCAAAACAGTGTTACAGTGGTAAATAACGTTAATTTTCAAAGAAAGAAAATTTATGACGTCTTAAGTTCTGTTTTTATTTACGTTGCGGTCGAGGTTGCGGTGTCATTTGTAATAGAAAATTTACTGGCATACCATCTCATGGTAGAATGATGGTACTTTACAGCAAGAGATCCTTGTGGGAGTACTTGCTTAAGTACAAGCATAAAACGTTTGGCGGCCATTTTGGATTTAGGGGCCTTTGGATTTATGAGTCAAAATGATATCGTAACGTAAAATTAACGTCATATTCTGAATCCTTGTGGTCTATTTACAAGAAAAAGTGTATTTGTACTTGATTCTAGATGCTCTGGTTCAAAACTTAATTTTCCACAATGGTGCCGGTGGCCATCTTGTATTTCTGGTTCAAAATGGCGTCGTAGCGTCAAACTAATATCATATTCAGAATCCTTGTGGTCAGTTTAAACAAAAAAATGTCTTTGCACTTGATTCTACTTGCTCTGGTTCAAAATTTAATTTTCAAGAATGTGCCCGGCAGCCATATTGGATTTTGGCCTCTAGTAAAAATTGCCGGGATTTTTGGGAGGGACATGGGGGCTTATTTTTTTCTAAATGGTCCATAGTAGTCAAATCAATCGTCAAACCATCCTTGCGAAAAAGTGGTCACGGAACTCATGATTATGACCTAACTATATGTTTGTATATTATTGTTCCTTGGATATCGAACAATCATTTAATTAAGAATATGGTTTACTGATAGATGTGAGTAGTATGTAAGTATGTCAAGTCATCTCTGAATTGTTATGGAAAGCTAGATTTATGCTCATATGCTTTTCAATTTTCAGAACGTTATAATCTATTTCCTTATGGATTGTTACAAAAGTTAATTTTTGACCATATTTCGTATATTTGATGTACTTTTAATATTAAACTTGTATATAAATCCTCCTCCTAATGGCATGCAAGCATCAATCTTATCTTAACTAGGAAAACGCTAAAGTCCCGCCGCGTTGATGGATGAGCTTTTTAAAGTTTTTAGTTTGCGTGGGATATCTTTACTTTTGCAAGTGCTTTGTTTTGTTGCCTACGCATTGTAGGTGATTAATGTCAAGTTTCTATTGTTTCTTGTCAATCGGTATTATTTACCGTAAAAAACTTATATTAAAAGCTTTATTTCTATGGATTCTGGCTAACTTTTTCAACTTTTTCTTTCAAAAGGTACTACATCACCATAATCTTAATGTCCATGTATAATATGAACGTTGTAGCCCCACCCGTTTGGTCAGAATTGGCCCAAATGGCACGAAAATATCGCACAAAAAGTCAAAAAACGTATATTAAAAGCTTTATTTCTCTAGATTCTGGCTAACTTTTTCAACTTTTTCTTTCAGAAAGCAATACATCACCATTACCTTAATGTCCATGTGAAATATGAACGTTGTAGCCCCACCCGTTTGGTCAGAATTGGCCCAAATGGCACGAAAATATCGCACTAAAAATCGAAAAAAATCGTAAAGTACGATATTCACGAGAAATATTTCTTTGATTGTACCCAAAAACGTGGCAAGTCTAAGTTCAGAGAAAACGAAGGTCGTGTCAAATTTTCATCAAGATCGCATATGCCGTTTGCCCGGTAGAGAGCGAACAAACAGACGGAAAAACAAACAAAAACAAAAACAAAAAAAACAACCGAGCTAAATTTTTTTGGGGGTCGGTGAAATTGAAGTCTTCGCTTCGCTCATCCAATTAAGACATTTTGGAGCTTATTATAAAAATAGGATCATATTGTGGTATGGAATATGAATACATTTAATTCTACATAGCATATTTTAAAACAATAAAATATAATGCTTTGTCAAAGTTTGTGAATGAAAATTATTCCAATATATAATCATTCTCATTGCAGGTTTAGGAACATCAATAACATAATATCCGGAATAATTTTTGCAATAATTGAGATATCACTTTTTTGTTAATTATTTTTCCTATTGGGAGAACAATGTACCAAACTACACAGAAAACAACTTTCAACTTATTTCTACCCAGATAGATAGTAGAATATATTATTGTTATTGAACAATAAGTCGTGATACATTTTATAAGTTCAACCAAAAATATTTAAATCACTAGGAAAACGCTTAAGTCCCGCCGCGTTGTTGGATGAGCGTAATTGGTGCATTGAGCTGCCATGTGTTATGCGAATTTTCTGTTGTTCTGTGGCAAAATCATTACTTAGTTGAAATTTTTTTTAAATTTAATTAAATTCAATTAAAAATTAACTTATTTTTTAAATTTTTTTAATTAATCGTAATTGTTAAAAAAATCGTAAAATTGCGATTTTTATAAGAAATAATTTCTCGATTGCGCTCAAATTTTACACTAATATATTAATTCATAAAATAAAGGTTCTGCAAAAAAATCATTACAATCGGATAAAGCATGTAGGTGTTATAAGTCAAAGAATTGTTTAAAAAAAGAAAAAAACTGTAAAATTTCGATTTTTATGATAAATATTTTTTCAATTGCGCTCAAATTTCACAAAAATATCTCAATTCATAAAATAAAGGTTCTGTGCAAAAATCATTAAAATCGAATAAAGCATGTAGGTGTTATTAGTCGAAGAAATTTTTAAAAAATTGACAAAAATCGTAAAATTGCGATTTTCATGAGAAAAAATTTTCCGATTGCGCTCAAAAACGTGGCAGTTCTAAGTTCAGAGATTTCGAAGGCCTCCATAAAATTTCATCGCAATCGAAGTATCGGTTTAGCCGGAATCGTGTGGACAAACAGACAAAAATACAAAAAAAAGAAAGAAAAAAAAAAAAAAACATTCCGGATTTTTTTCTCCAGTGTAGTGAAATGGAATCTTCGCTTCGCTCGCTACGCTCATAAAATTATAAATACGTGATTAAGGAGGAATAATAAGTAGCTTAATTAGATGTTGTGCAGAATAGTTAAAATAATGATCAAGATTTCCATCCTACTATTGATTTACAACTGCCCGCGCATTCTAGGGACACAATAAAGGGACTAGGATCCAAATTACTAATTACATGAATCTTACGAGACTCCCAACTTGAATCTTAAACTTGTTATCTCGGTTCTTCGTCTTGCTCATTTCTACCCGTGAAGAAGAAGAAGAAGAAGAAGAAGAAGAAGAAGAAGAAGAAGAAGAAGAAGAAGAAGAAGAAGAAGAAGAAGAAGAAGAAGAAGAAGAAGAAGTCAATCAGTTGGCTTACGTACGAATGTATACACGATGACTTTGGAGTCTACCTAGCAAGGATAAAAATACTAGTTATTGAATTAGCCGTAATTTGTGTCCGCAGGTAGAATGTACGAATCAATTGTGTGGTGACTTAAATTCAATACCGGTCTCATGTTAGGCATTTTCTGTCTCAAGACTGGTTTGGTTTTGGTCCCTTTAAAATAAAGTCTTTCGAAAACTAATTAGTGGCGAGAGTAGAGAACAAATACAATTTAAATTAATCATTCGATGTTTAATTGGTCTGCATGATAAATGCAATAACCTCCTCAAAATCACTGTGCAACGTATTTATACAAACTTTCACATTACTGGAAGAGCTTTGATACATCAGTTCAGTGCTGAGAAGAGACAAACCCTCCTCGAATGTGAAAATTTCTTGTTGGTAATTGTGCTCTGCATGATTAAAGAGGCAAAACCTCCCTCGACACACTTCAAATTTATAAGAATTATTTCATATTGGCCTGTTGGTTGATTTTTACCTTGTTCAACCGACAGAACTGACGTAGATCGTATTTCCGATAAAAAAAATAAAAAAAACATTGTCTTTTACAAGCAATTCTTATGATGACTGAGGTAAACAAAATCCACTGTTCCTTCATATTTCACTCAGCAAATTATACTTTATTGCTTTGTAGGTAAACTTGTCAAACCAATAGAAATAAGTAGTATAATGAAATTTATACTGAGAACACGAGACAAACTTCATACAATTCATTTCTTTTCTTTAATGAAAATAACAGTGAAAAGTTCTTATATTTTTTTCCATTTTAAATTTTCGGGTGTTGTCTTTCGTTGCTGTTCATTCTATAAGAAACAAACTTATTTCACCTAACCAGTTTGGCTTCCAGAATAATCTTTGCACACTAGACGCTATAACCAAACTTACTTATGAGGTAGCAAACGCAATGGATACACACAAAAAGTCTTTAGTTGTATTTTTAGACCTTGCAAAGACGTTTAATACAGTTTACCACTCATTTCTTATCACAAAACTGGAGCAATACGGAATAAAAGCCCCCCCCCCCCTCCCTACCACTAGAACATAAAAAGCTATTTAGCAACCAGCAAACAATTTGAATTTAAAGGGAACCTCTGTAAAGAGAGAAACATTGAATTTGATGTCCCACAATGCACGACACTGGGGCCATTATTATTCTTAGTCTATACTAGGAAGCTTCGCAAACGCTTTTTCAGGCGCGTTGTTGGATGAGCGTATTTTTTAAACGAAAAAAAAATGCGTTTTTCATGAGACATTATTTTTTTATTGCGCTCAAATTTCACACAAATATATATCTTCATAAATTAAGGTTCTGTGAAAATATCATTACAATCGAATGAAGCATGTAGGTGTTATAAGCCGAAGAAAATTTTTTTAGACGAAAAACGCGTAAAATTGCGATTTTCATAAGCAATTATTTTTCGATCGCGCTCAAATTTCACACCAATATATTAATTCATCAAATTAAGGTTCTGTAAAAAAAAAATCATTACAATCGGATAAAGCATGTAGGTTTTATAAGTCAAAGAATGTTTTAATTTAAAAAGACGTAAAATTGCGATTTTTATTAGAAATAATTTTTTGATTGCGCTCAAATTTCACACGAATATATTTATTCATAAAATTAAGGTTCTCTGAAAAACTCATAACAATCAAATAAAGCATGTGTTAAAGTCGAAGATTTTTTTTTAATCGAAAAAAATCGTAAAATTGCGATTTTAATGAGAAATAATTTTTCGATTGCGCTCAAAAACGTGGCAGTTCTAAGTTCAGAGATTTTAAAGACCTCCAGAAAATTTCATCGCAATTGGAATATTTGTTAAGCCAGAATCGTGTTAACAAACAGACAAAAATACGAAAGAAAGAAAGAAAGAAAGAAAGAAAAAAACATTACGGATTTTTTTCTCCAGTGTAGTGAAATGGAATCTTCGCTACGCTCGCTACGTTCATCCAATTAAAAGAATTTGTAACATGAACCTCAAAGCAATAATAGTCAGTTTTGATGACGATACTGTAACTAGGAAAACGCTTAAGTCCCGCCGCGTTGTTGGATGAGCGTAATTGGTGCATTGAGCTGCCATGTGTTATGCGGATTTTCTGTTGTTCTGTGAAATAATCAGAACTTTGTTGAATTTTTTAAAAAAATTAAATCAAATTAAATAAAAAATTAACTTAATTTTTTTTAATTAATCGTAATTTAAAAAAAGGAAAAAATCGTAATATTGAAATTTTCATAAGAAATAACTATTCGATTGCGCACAAATTTTACACGAATAAATTAATTCATAAAATAAGGGTTCTGTGAAAAAATCATTATAATCGGATAAAGCATGTAGGAGTTATAAGTCGAAGAAATTTTTAAAAAAATCGAAAAAAATCGTAAAATTGCGATTTTCATGAGAAATAATTTTTCGATTGCGCTCAAAAACGTGGCAGTTCTTACTTTAAAGATTTCGAAGGCCTCCATAATATTTCATCGCAATCGGAGTATCGGTTTAGCCGGAATCGTGTTAACAGACAGACAAAATACAAAAAAAAAAGAAAGAAGAAGAAAAAAAAAACATTCCGGATTTTTTTCTCCAGTGTAGTGAAATGGAATCTTCGCTTCGCTCGCTTTTTATTTTATTTATTTTATTTATTTATTTATTTAACGTCTATCCTATTCAGTTTAAAAAACTGATTTACAAAGGAGGACAACTAAATAATCTAATTACATAGATGCAGAAACAACAATAAACTACATTTTCGTAGATATTTGAAATAGTAGCATTACAACAACAATGCATTTAAACACAACAATTTTGGTAACAAATAAAAAAAATATATTATATGCATTTAATAAATGAATCAAATATAAAAAAGGGTGGAAAATGAAAAGAAAAGAAAAGAAAGGGGGAAAAAGAAAAAAAAAAGAAAAAAAAGAAAAAAAAAAAAAAAGAAAGAAAAAAAAAAAGAAAGAAAAAAGAAAGAAAGAAAGAAAGAAAGAAAAGAAAAGAAAAGAAAAAAAAAAGAAAAAAAAAACATTAAAAAAGAAAAACGAAAAGAAAAAAACTGATTTATTAGACGATCCCACTCAAACGAATATGAGGTTTGCCAAAAATCAGGAACAGCAAATCAGGGAGTAATCAATCTTTCGCGGAAGAAAACCACCGAACGCGAATCTTCATTCTTGTGTTCAACCATCATTCTTGTGTCCAAATCTTGATAACAATTTAGTGCAAGAGATCTTGACTCTAATATATAATTATATCAGATATATAATTATTTAAAATTGTTCATGTCAAAAACTGATCACAGCAATGATACAGGACACCTAACTCAAGTTGCAAGTTCCACCAGTGGGCGGCAACCAGACAATCTAGGCAGAAAAATATCAATTGAAAATACATTGAATACATCAAAATCAAAGCAATAATGAACAAACAAAGAGAACAGCAAAATCATAAATAAGAACATATGAAGATAAATTAACATTACATAAACACAGAGACAATGCCCCACAAATAAATAGTAAAAATCAATTCTTCTTTGTTCTTCGATTCATTATCATTGCTTCAATTTTACTTTTAAATTGTACTATTCCTAGCTCAGTAAACTGGCTTCTAATATCATAAGAAATTGAATTCCAAAAGGATACTCCTCTGTACAAGAATGACTTTCTTAATGATTCAGAAATTAATTTAGGAAAACTTTCAAAGAGTTTATTATAATAGAATTTCTATCACGATCAACAAATTGAAAAATATGGGTAAAATACCTGAATACATACCTTTCAATATTTTGTATGTATTTACCAGTACGCTATATTTCATTCTTTCCTCAATCGTGAAGCAATCAGATTGTAAATCTTGGCTCATAGGAATTGAATCAAACAGATGGTCAATTCTCTTCTGAAGTACAACATATTCGGTAGAAGGTCTAACTGCCCAAACCACTAAACAATAATCAATAATAGAGTGAATATAAGAATCTACAAGTAACCTCAACATTCTCTCTGTTACAAACCTCTTCATTCTACTTATAATTCCAATTGCTGATGATACTTTATTACATACATATTCATAATGTTTCTTAAAATTTAAATTACAATCTAAGAAAACTCCAAGATATTTAAATTCATATACTCTAGAAATTAGCTTACCATTACAATTCAACGTCAAATGAATATCATTCATGCTTCTATCATTAGCCTTATGAAAAATCATAAAATTTGTTTTACTATAATAAATATCAAGTTCCTGAGTTTTAAACCAATCATCCATCCTCGCTTCGCTCGCTACGCTCATCCAATCATCTTTCAGGAGGACTTTTGGACTGAAATTACATAAGGTTGCAGAACTAGAAATGAGACGCGTAAAAGCCAATCTTGAAACTAATTAACTTACTTTTAATTTAGACAAAACAACTAACATGACGTTCTCTCCCAACGTCTCTGACCAACAGCAACACTTTGATCTGACAACACACCAGTCCAACTGTCCAACTGTTTAACACCACAAAGAGTGTGTAGGTGCCACATACTTAAAAAGTGCGAAAAAATATGTATCTTGGCAGACTCATTGACCAACATCTAAGTTGGAACAGGCTTATTAATTATATCATTGAGTATATCACTAAACGATTGTGAAACTTCATTTAGGTGCACGCTAGTGCACCGCTGCCAAGCAAGCGTGCGCTAGAACACTCAAGGAACCTTATACTGCAAGCAGAGTTGGGCCTTTTTCGAGGCATCGCACAGGCAACACGGGATGTGACATGAAGTTAAAAACCGTCTTAATCGGGGGGGTTTGGGTACCTGACAACATATATTAAATTTGGTTGAGGTGAGACTATCCTTTCTGGTCGAAAACGTGGGTTGAAACATGCTTAAAATCACTTTCAGGATGTTAGTTACTACTCCTCCTACTGTATAATTCGCCAATTCAACATAAGCAACGATTGTGCACGAACGGGTGAATGTACACCATTCAAATTTTGCATGGATATTGAACTACGAGTTCTTCGCAAACCTTTAGAAAAAAAAGTGTAAAAAGTTAACGGGGAGTCATGCAAATTGGCAATTTCATATTAATAATTGTACATAAATAATTATTGTTATATAAGTCTTATAAGTAAAAGTGAAGATAAAAGAGATATACTGCGTGTTATTAGTCTTAAAAGCCAATAGTCATATATTAAACTTCTTGTTCTTTGTTATATTTCAAAGATTAACACCGTCAAGTAAAATGTGCAGCGGAGCCGCGGGGAGTGTGCGTGCGTGTCGTTTACATCTCTTCGTCTCTCTCTCTCTCTCTCTCTCTCTTCTCTCTCTCTCCTCTCCTCTCTCTCTCTCTCTCTCTCCTCTCCTCTCTAAGTGTTTCGTTTATAGTTTTAAGAAAGATACAGAACGATGTCTCATACCATTGCTCAGACGGAGAGCCAGGCATCTGTCAAAAAGTGTTGGTGGTGGTAGATGCCTACGCAACGAAGAGCGTGCGGCAAGTTTCGAACCTCCTAAGAAGAGGTGGTCAATACCGGTGACAAGCACAATAATTTAAATTTACTTTGACAGCAATTAGAAAATATGACATTTCGGCAATATATATCTGGCGTGTGTCGTGAGTGCTAGTGGTGGACGAATTATTAAATATAACAATGCAACTTAAATTTAATTGGCGCGAGTGGCGGAGGAAATATTTAACATTTAACCTTGTTTTAAGTTATGGATTACTAACGATGAATTTATTATATCTATAACAACAAGTAGCTATAGCGCCAAACTTAAAAAAAAGTATTGAAATACCACACTTACAAAAACTTGTAAAAAGCCTGCCAAGCCTTTCACACCTAAAAGGTTTGAGATATACTTGAAGAGCCAAGCGACGTTTCATTCAGCAGTTATGCCCTACAAAGTATTGATATCATTTCTCCCCGTGACTAACGCCAAGCAATGGATTTCAACGTAGTGTTCCTGTACAAAACATAATGGATGGAACATAAATTACAGTCAATTCATAAATCAGAGTATTCAAATATATATTAAACTAGGAAAACGCTAAAGTCCCGCCGCGTTGATGGATGAGCTTTTTAAAGTTTTAAGTTTGCTTGGGATATCTTTACTTTTGCAAGTGCTTTGTTTTGCTGCCTACGCATTGTAGGTGAATGTTGTCAAGTTTCTTTTGTTTCTTGTCAATTGGTATTATTAACCGTAAAAAACTTATATTAAAAGCTTTATTTCTATAGATTCTGGCTAACTTTTTCAACTTTTTCTTTCAAAAGGTACTACATCACTATAACCTTAATGTCCATGTATAATATGAACGTAGAAACCCCACCCGTTTGGTCAGAATTGGCCCAAATGGCACGAAAATATCGTACAAAAAACCAAAAATCTTATATTAAAAGCTTTATTTCTATAGATTCTGGCTAACTTTTTCAACTTTTTCTTTCAAAATGTACTAAATCACCATAACCTTAATGTCCATGTATAATATGAACGTTTTAGCTTCACCCGTTTGGTCAGAATTGGCCCAAATGGCACGAAAATATCGCCCAAAAAATCGAAAAAAATCGTAAAAGTACGATATTCATGAGAAATATTTCTTCGATTGCACCCAAAAACGTGGCAAGTCTAAGTTCAGAGATTTCGAAGGTCCTGTCAAATTTTCATCCAGATCGCATATGCCGTTTGCCCGGTAGAGAGCGAACAAACAGACAGAAAAAAAAAAAAAAAAAAAAAAAAAAAAAACACCCGAGCTAAATTTTTTGGGGGGTCGTTGAAATTGAAGTCTTCGCTTCGCTCATCCAACTAGGAAAACGCTAAAGTCCCGCCGCGTTGATGGATGAGCTTTTTAAAGGTTGTAGTTTGCGTGGGATATCTTTACTTTTGCAAGTGCTTTGTTTTGCTGCCTACGCATCGTAGGTGAATGTTGTCGGGTTTCTTTTGTTTCTTGTCAATTGGTATTATTTACCGTAAACAACTTATATTAAAAGCTTTATTTCTATGGATTCTGGCTAACTTTTTCAACTTTTTCTTTCAAAAGGTACTACATCACCATAACCTTAATGTCCATGTATAATATGAACGTTGTAGCCCCACCCGTTTGGTCAGAATTGGCCCAAATGGCACGAAAATATCGCACAAAAAGTCAAAAAACGTATATTAAAAGCTTTATTTCTCTAGATTCTGGCTAACTTTTTCAACTTTTTCTTTCAGAAAGCAATACATCACCATTACCTTAATGTCCATGTGAAATTTGAACGTTGTAGCCCCACCCGTTTGGTCAGAATTGGCCCAAATGTCACGAAAATATCGCACTAAAAATCGAAAAAAATCGTAAAAGTGCGATATTCATGAGAAATATTTCTTCGATTGTACCCAAAAACGTGGCAAGTCTAAGTTCAGAGAAAACGAAGGTCGTGTCAAATTTTCATCAAGATCGCATATGCCGTTTGCCCGGTAGAGAGCGAACAAACAGACGGAAAAACAAAAAAAAAAAAAAAAAAAAAAAAACACTTGAGCTAAATTTTTTGGGGGGTCAGTGAAATTGAAGTCTTCGCTCCACTCGCTTCGCTTGCTACGCTCATCCAATAACACTAGTAAAGCTTGGCGCATTGAAAAAAATGTTCTACCCTTTGTGCACGCTCTCCGTTTCTTAGACATTTGCCACACCCCACAGTCTTCGCAAGATATCTACTACCGCAAAGCCACATATTTTCTTTACTGCTTGTATTGTACTTGTCATACAGTCGGTATTGCATGATGGCCTCTTGGTCGGAGGTTCGAACCTTGCCACACGCTCGCCGTTGTCAATGCGACAAGCTTTATTAGGGTTATTTAATATATATTTGAATACTCTGATTTATGAATTGACTGTAATTTAAGTTCCATCCATTATGTTTTGTACAGGAACACTACGTTGAAATCCATTGCTTGGCGTTAGTCACGGGGCGAAATGATATCAATACTTTGTAGGGCATAACTGCTGAATGAAACGTCGCTTGGCTCTTCAAGTATATCTCAAACCTTTTAGGTGTGAAAGGCTTGGCAGGCTTTTTACAAGTTTTTGTAAGTGTGGGATACATAAATACTACTAGGAAAACGCTTAAGTCCCGCCGCGTTGATGGATGCGCTTTTTTGTAATGTTGTAAGTTTGCGTAGGACCACTTTTCCTTTGCAAGCGCTTTTTGAATGCATTGTAGGTGATTTTTGTCAAGTTTCTATTGTTACTCTTGTTAATTGTTATTATAAACCTCAACAAACTCATATTAAATTTAAAACTTTTATTTCTATGGATTCTGGCTAACTTTTTCAACTTTTTCTTTCAAAAGATGAACGTTGTAGCCCCACCCGTTTGGTCAGAATCGGCCCAAATGTCACGAAAATATCGCACTAAAAATCGAAAAAATCGTGAAAGTACGATATTTAAGAGAAATATTTCTTCGATTTCTTCGACCCAAAAACGTGGCACGTCTGAGTTTAGAGATTTTGAAAGTTTCTTCCATTTTCATTAAGATCGGAATCGTGCTAACAAACAGACAAAAAACAACAAACAAACAAACAAAAAAACAACCGAGCTAAATTTTTTGGGGTTCAGTGAAATTAAAGTCTTCGCTTCGCTCATCCAATAAACAGAGGAATATTCTGACGCCATCCACACAGAGATCAGTCTTTTTTGCAATTACACAATCAATTTTATTGTACAGTATGGGATAAAAGGCTGGGGAGGAGCCAGCATCACCTACACGAAACCTCTAATTGTGGTTCAAAAATGTATCCTTAAAGTATTGTTAAGCGAGCGAAGCGAGCGTTTCCATTTGACTCTGCCGGAAAAAATAGTCACTGTTTTTGTTTGTTTGTTTGTTTGTTTGTTTGTTTGTTTTTTGTTTTTTTTTTGTATGTCGCGCCATAACGTTCAAACGGAGGCTCGGATAGAGATGAAATTTTGACCATCCGCAAGCTTTGTTCTCGATTAAATGCCATTAGTTTTGTGGCAAAATCGTTCAAAATGTTAAAAAGTTACATTAAAGTTAATCGATTTTTTTTTTAACTATACGGCGACAAAATCTGAGATGGCCAAATCATTCAGAATGTCCGTCCGGTCACGAGTATGCTAATTTTATTTTGATCCGATAAGTAGTGTAGATGGAAATTACACTAGGGAAACGCCAAAGTCGTTGTAGGACGAGTGAGTGAGCCATGTGTTGAGTACAATATATAATAAATTAAAGGCCTTCTATACACACCCTCTATTAACAGCAATGCTTATAGCTCTGTGATTTATATATCCAGTTTATCCTCTATTTTGGTTCTTTAGAATAGTTTAGATAAGATTAGTTAAGTTTAGATTATATTCATTATACGTACAGAACTAACTAATATTACAAAAAACACATTTTTAAAACTTGACTGAGGTTATATTTTATTTTTATATTTGAACCATATTTCAAAGCTACTCCAGCTTTTTCTTCAGGTTCTTGTTATAATTCTTCTGTTTACACCCATAGCAACTTCTTTATTTAATATTGTATTCCAAAGCACTGGTAAATCATAGCTTTGGTTGACTGATTGAATTTAAATTATTATTTATTACAGCGGCTTCTTTGATTTTCCTCTTTGACATATCTTCCTCTTTTAAAATAATCTTGGTTTCATGCCATTTTAAAGAATGATGTTCTTGACTTTCATAATGTTAAGCTAGCAATACATATAATACTTGGAATACAATATTAAATAAAGAAGTTGCTATAGCTGTAAACAGAAGAATTATAACAAGAACCTGAAGAAAGCTGGAGTAACTTTGAAATATCGTTCAAATATAAAAATAAAATATAACCTGTGTCAAGTATTAAAAATGTGTTTATTGTAATATATCCAGGTTAATAAGTAGTGCATTGTGTAAACTGTTATAGTGTTGACAAGTTATTTCACGGTATAGGCCTACATTATTTTCGCAATAAGCCAACATTCATGAATTTATTTTCGTGCTTACCTATTATTATTAGTTGCTTAAACTAGTAAACTAATGAAATCAAGAATGGATGCATATTAATAATTATCTAAATTTTAATTATGTCAACATAAGTCAACGTAAAAGAGATGGTACATACACATTCAAGTCGCCTTATGTACTGGAGCGAATCTCTAAAAATATATATTTAAGCATTTGATTTCATAATAATTGAATAATTGAATAAATTGAATTGAATTGAATCAAATCGAATCGAATCGAATCGAATCGAATCGAATCGAATCGAATCGAATCGAATCGAATCGTATCGTATCGTATCGTATCGTATCGTATCGTATCGTATCGTATCGTATCGTATCGTATCGTATCGTATCGTATTGAATTGAATTGAATTGAATTGAATTGAATTGAATTGAATTGAATTGAATTGAATTGAATTGAATTGAATTGAATTGAATCGAATTGAATTGAATTGAATTGAATAAATTTATTAATTCGTTTACAGAGTATCTTCTCTCAGTCACAGAACATTTCAGCAGTATCTATCAAACTATCAAAGTCAATGGTAATAACCTAAAAAAATTTTTTAACATAAAACATTTGTGTTAAAAACAAATTTTCGATTTTATTTATGAGTCGAAAAGTTAGTCGTACTATCATAATACAGGTTCTATAGTAATGATGATACAGACTATATGTTGTTTCATAATAATATACCAAATCACCTTTAGTAAACAGATATGTTTGGTATTGCCCTACGTAGCCCTGTGATTAGAACACTGCCGCTATTATGGTCTACTTGTTATTACAAATAAACTAGGGAACGACGAGACGAGTGAGTGAGCCATGTATTGAGTACCCGGTAACATTCCTTTTCTTCCCCCTACCTTAGGCCTCCCTAGCCTATCATAGGCTACAGTGGAGCATTATGGCCTAAACTATGACCTAAACTTAAATACCCTATTATTTATACGAATATTATAATCAAACTTTTATGCAAATGTTCCCGCGTACTCCACACATGACTCTCTCACTCGTCTAACAACGACTTTTTAACATTCCTTTTCTTCCCCCTACCTTAGGCCTCCCTAGCCTATCATAGGCTACAGTGGAGCATTATGGCCTAAACTATGACCTAAACTTAAATACCCTATTATTAATACGAATATTATAATCAAACTTAAATGCAAATGTTCCCGTGTACTCAACACATGACTCTCTCACTCGTCTAACAACGACTTTGGCGTTTCCCTAGTAGAGTTGGCTAAAGCGCCCTTATAGCCGAAATGTGGGAGACGTGGGTTCAATAGTCGGGAAAGATTTTGTAATTTCTGGATTGTATTTTTTAATTATTTAACATGTTTTGAAATGTATATAACGCAGTGTAGTCCATCATCTGTGACAATACTATGGAAAACATAGCCAGTACGAAATACGTGAAAATATTGCAAGGTTTACTCAATCTACGAGCGGAATTTGGGGGTACCTTGACGTCCAACATTCGATTAACCTTGGACACGGCATTTCACAGCCAGGTAAATAACAAACAAAAAATATTTTTTCAAAATGAAAACCATTGTCGTTAAAATAATCCCTATACATTTCAAGGTATTTTTCAGTTTTTTATTTCTTGCAGGTTTAAATCGCAACAGATTGTGCTCATTTTGTTAGCAGTTCTCAGTTACCTGGTCACGGATGTCTGTTTAAAATTTCAGCTCAGTCTATTTGGCCGTTCGGCCGTATGTGACCGGACAGACAGACATTTAACATACATTTAACATTGAACACACAGAATTAATCACGACCAAGGCCCGATCGAGTAGCGTTGTAGACTACGTTCGCTGCGCTCACTCGTCTAATAACACCGCTAGAGCGACAACAAAGAGCGTGTGTACTGGCTGCCAAGCTCAAAGGTTCTGTGGTTTCACGCCCAAGCACACCTCCGGAATCCAATATCAACAAACAAATGAACAATATTGTCGGGAGAAGCTATTTGACTTTTAGTCCGGAGGATTACTGTAAAAAATCATAACAATCGTGCACTTTGGGGTAGAAGCATGAAATTTTGTGGACACACTCCACATACCAATAGGATCATTTTAAGAAATAGAGGCATTAATGATCGGCCCCAGGGGGGGGGGCATTCCCCCCTCCCACTGAATAAGACCCTAGTATTTTTTTAAAAATTAATACAAATTGTGCATTTTGGACCAGAAGCATGAAATTTGGTGGACACACTCCACATACGCATAAGATCATTTTAAGAAATAGAGGCATTTCTGATCGGCCAACGGGGAGAATTCCCCCCTCCCTCCTGAATAAGTACCGAGTATTTCTGTAATAATTAATTAGAATTATGCCTTTTTGGCTAGAAGTATGAAATTTGGTGGTTACACTCTACATACCCATAAGATTATTATAAGAAATAGAGGCATTTCTGATTTGCCCCAGGGGGGAATTAACCCCTTCCCCCTAAATAAGTCCCGAGTATGTTTGTAAAAATTAATAAGAATTGTGCATTTTGGACCAGAAGCATGAAATTTGTTCGACACACTCCACATAAGATCATTTTAAAAAATAGAGGTATTTCTGATCGGCCAACGGGGGGCATGCCTCCCCTCCCCCTTATATAAGTGCCGAGTATTACTGTAAAAATTAATATGAATTGTGCATTTTGGGCTAGAAGTATGAAATTTGGTGGGTACACTCCACATTCCGTAGGATCATTTTAAGAAATAGAGGCATTTCTGATCGGCCCCCCCGGGGGGGGGGGAGGGGGGGCTTGCCCCCCTCCCACCTGAGTAAGTCCCGTGTTTATGTTAAAATTAATAAGATATAGGTTGCCAAGTTCGCCAGGGAGGTATTGAAACATTCTTTCAACACTAAAATCGGGAGTATCCTCCAAGTTTGTCCGACGAAAGAGCTCTCAACTCCCGTGACAAAGCTATCCTGTTGAAGTGTCTTGAGCGTCTTCCCAACAACTCAGGTGCATTTAACTTGGAGGGTGAGTAAGCTGACGAAATACATAACACCGCACTAGATTCACCCGAGGTTGATATGGCAGTCTTTGACGGAGCTGCTGTAGTGCACATGGTCCAGCCAGGAAAAGGCGATACTTTTAGCGACTACAGTGACAAGATCGTTCATTATGTCGGGAAGCAATTTTCCGGTTTTGTACGCAGGGTAGATGTGGTCTTTGACAGCTACATTCCATTTAGCTTGAAAGCTTCTGGTCGAGAGACGAGGGGAAAGAAACTCTCATCCAAGTACAAGAAAACCACGAAACTCCTTCCAACTGGAAGAGTTTCTTCGAGTCGATTACAATAAGCAGCAATTGTTTCATTTGCTTAGCATCCGTCTTTCAACACCTCCCTTTCCCGGGATGCTTCTTGTCACGGATGGAGAAGACGTTCTCTGCACTCATAGGAACACCGCTTTATGTGGTGTCGCCCCATGTGTAACGCGACAGTTGCCGCATTACAAGTTTCCCGCCACTCTTGTTATCAGCTGCTTGCATAACCACAGTAGGGGTGACTACATTTCCCCTGAAAGATGACGGAATGTTGAACCTGATTGGTCGATGATGACATCACGTACGCGTCCAGCGAGTTGAGGCTTTGAATACCTCGCGAGGGATCAGTCGACAGACGGGCGAGATTGGAGCAAGTCGCCCGATAGTGGTTTAGTTTTGTTTGGGGTCCCGCGTTCGATGTTTTGGAGCCCTTGAGAGTTTGTTCGAAGAGAACGCGAGAGCTACAACAGCTGTGGACAGCTAACCGACACACCAGCCCTAGTCCCGGAAACCTTCCAAGTTGTGTGGCGGGATCCTGAGACAGGATATCGACATCTGTTTGAGCCCTAGAAGGAAGCGACGTCAGCGTCTGGTCTGGAGCCCTGGAGGAACGATTAGCCGTTCCTATACAGTCCTGAAACCACGGCCAGGTTTGAGTGTCAGTGAGAGGAAGTTGGGTCACGGGTATGTAAACTATCTTCATTGCTAGGCCACCTTTGACGCCGTGGACGGTGAATGATTCACGCGACTTCTGTCGTGTACTTTGAACTTTCACACGAGCAACTGTCACTTCGTGCTCGTAGCCTACAGGGCGCGAACTGTATCCTTGGCCCTGCTAGGCTGTGTTTTTTGCTGGTTTGTAGTGAATAGAACTGTCGGTATTTGAAACTGTTAAAACTGTTACCAAGCAGTCTAGTGAGAGTACGGTGTAGCCTACTTACAAAGTTTTATTCTGAGCTACACGCCACTGTTTCGTCGAGTCAGTAGCTAGGTGTTATTGTACTGTTCCAGAGTGTATATGAGCTCTATTAGGCCTGCCTGTAAATGTAACGTCAGAGGTGTCAAAGCACGCCGCTTTGAAAAGTGGTGTTTGTTATTTCTGCATATAAAAAAAAAAAAAATTGTAATATAGTCAGCATTTTTTTTCCTGTCATCAGCGAAGTATGTGCGTGGTATAGTGATAATTTTGGTACTACCTTTGTTGTACCGTCATAAACTATTTCACTCCCCACCACTTATTGGACCAAGGAGGGGTTAGGTCAGTGACTAACCAGTGTATTTGATTATTCGTATGTTTATTTTCGTGCCACTCATTCTATGCGAATGTAACAACATATTTATTTGTTTATTAACGTGGAATTCGATCTGTTTGAAGAGTCACAGAGTGTGTTTGTATTGATTATTTAGGCCTTACAGCTTAAGTGGAAGTAACGCCTTTTCATTTATTTAATTATTATTGTTATCCTACCACACAGTTTTGAAGTAATGGCCACCCTACAAATTTAATTTTGTGATAGTATCTAGAGAGGCTGTAGTTTGTTCACCTTGCCTATTATTAATGCCAGACAGTCTGGAATACTATTTCATTTATCTGTTAGGGTGACTACCCAGTTCACAGGTTATAAAGCTTGAGCTTGTATAACATAGTATTTATGTTAGAAGTTTGCATGTGGATAAAAGTCTCCACTCTTTGTCGTGTTGGTGTGATATGTGGACCTTGCACCTGTATGTGACAGGCAGTATGTATACACAACTTCCTTTAGCATACAAGTGTCTGGGCCTACGGTTATAACGATTAAGGTGTTATGAATTGGCATATTTAACTTGACATTTTTTAGTATGTATCAGCTGCCGCCTTTAACAATTACCTTATCACTCAGGTGAACTGTTTAATCATTGTTTTGCATATTATTGTTTATTGACCTAATTAACCACTCATGTTATACCGGTTATGTTTATACCAGCAAATAAACCTGGTTTATTTTGTTATTAATCATTGTCGGAGTTAATAGACTTCCCCTACTCCCTCCACTTTAGCATTATACTTGGGAGATTCCTGTTTGCTCCCAGGCATTTACTATAAACAGGTGGCGCCCTTTTATATTATATTTTGTTCTTGGAAGTCAGCCAGTTTTGGTGTACACCCTCTTACCCACGACACTCTCACTGATTTTCAAGCTAGCCGTGAGCCCTCCACCATAGTTTCTAGGGTGGACCCCCTCTTACCCTACAGGTACCAGAAGGGAGGTGGAGGTTTATCACACTGACGCCCAGTGTGGGGCGTTTTGACTCTGTAAATAAGGAGTTTTAGGTTATACGAGTTTTGGGAATTCCACACTGCCACGATGAGTGTGGAAAACCGCATAAAAGAGGAACTTGAGTGGGAACTAGCCCGGAGGGGAGTTACAGGTGTTAAGACCGTATTAGACATGCGGAAAGCGTTGAGAGGATTGTTGAAATTAGAAAAAGCTGGGCAGGATACAAGCTTTATTGCTCTAGATCGCGAGGAAGAATTGGCGGCTTGTGAAAGTAGAGTAATCACAATAGATGAGAGCATCTCAAAGTTCGATGGCGAGCGGGATGATACGGAGTATCGACATATTATGTGGAGAATAACCTACCTTAACGATAGATTAAAATGCATTAACTCGACTGATAGTGATATTATAGGTAAACGGTCTAGCCTTATTATTATTATTATTCTTTATTTATCTAATACAGAATTTACATTATAGAGAACATTAGATATAATAGAGCAAACTTTACATAATTTGAATATATTAATGCTACAACACATATTTTTTACAATTATACTACATTACTAACTTGCTTTCACTTAACTATATAAACTATACATACAAATTTTCCGTTTGAAGACCTATCTATCTAGTGAAGCTAGAATAGAGTTCTGATTACAACAACAAATAATAACATAATGACAATAATACAGAGAGTGAGAATTATACTAAAGATAGTGTACAATTGAGACTATAGTAACAAGTTGAAAATTGGCTGCGCTCAGAAACAAATTTAATTAGCAATAAACAATTAAACACAATAATTGTAGGTAGGCAAAGTATAAAATTAATACATGAGAACTGACTCTAAATGTAATTTGGTGAATTGATTTATTGGTTTCAGTCAAATATGTGCTCTAAGATTACTTACTGTTCAGTGCGATACGACATTTTCGTTTGGTATTAAAAGTTGTACTTGAAAAGAGATCCAAGTTTAGAGGAGTATTTGAATAATTGAGGCTGTTGTAGGTTTCTTGAATTCTGACTAACGGAGAGTATTTGAATGTATTTATTCTTGACTTGGGTGGATAAAAGAGCTTAGTGTTGCGAGATCGCTAAATGAACGTTGAACTAACAAGTTCACAGTACTGTCAATTCACA
>JAMZAV010003855.1:0-57177 GCA_024449915.1 Sweltsa coloradensis
AATTTTTTTTTTAAAAAATTTAATTTTGAATAAATTCCCTAAAATTAACGAAAACCTTCGAAAAAAAAATGAAAAATGTTAGACAAATTTAAATAAGACAATAAATTTGTTAAAAAATTGAGACAAAACTATCAACCCCGCTTTTAGTTTCAGAGGGTTTAATCTTTTGCAAAATGGGAGCACCTGAGGTATTTTTAAAACCTGAGGATTATAGAAAGGTTGGGTGGGGGGACCAGTTGATTGTGTGTAGTGCTCCATTTATGGATTGTTAGGGGGGGGGGAAACTTCAGATGATTTTCAAGACAACCAATAGAATCAGGGTATTCGAATCACCCGCCACAAATGAATAGAGTGCGCATGCCAAAACAACGCTATCTTTCACAGAAGTCGTAAACTATATTTATTTTTCTTTTTTAGAACCTAGATCGCAGACTCACGTAATGTCACGTCTGCAGCGCTCGAGTGAAAAAAATTTGGTACTACATGGCTGGTTTCCCCCTTTAAGGAAAAAAACCCAACGTGATTTGAATAAAAATTAGGTATTGGGAAAAATGGTTTTTGTGGAGTCCACCGTCCCCTAAAAGGGAAAGTGATTGTAGTATTAAAACTGATTCGGGTGTGAAAGGGCTAACAATAGTTCATTTAAATAAAAGATCGATTAAAAAACATTGGGATGAACTGGGGTACTTCTGGGAAACGTTGAAAAAAATTCATGTTTAGCACTAATGGGTTAATGTGAAAGAAATATGTAGTCAATTTGATTGGTCGGGTATGAAATGTTTTTTTAAATTTAAAAAACGAAAGACGGGGTGGGGGTTTTAAATTCTGTAGTTAAGAACTCGATTCTATTTGAGAGGAAAATTTGTGTTTTTTTGTTATTTTGAAGGCATAGCAGGTAAATAATAGTTAACAATAATTCGTGCCCCTATTTTTTTGTTTACCGCCCCCCAGTAATACACAAAAAAAATTTTCATTCAGGAGATTGATAAATATTGAAAAAAGGTTAAAAGACAAAAGCAATATTATTGGTGATTAAACTTGTATTCTAAGCGATTGTATTCATTTGTAAACATTAAAACAATCTAGCCGCTAACGGATTTCTAGGTTACTCTGGGGCAACACTGAGGAGAGGTAAAGGGCGACTAAAGGTCGTGCATAGATCACTTTATGTACGAGGGTTAATATTCAGATTAGGTCAGCATCTTTACCTAAAAGGGGATCGGATTTATAAAATAATGACTCATTGAATTTATCTCAATAAACAAAATCTGAGGGAAGAATTATGCCAAAATTATAAATGAAAAAAAACTTCTTCGTATTCTTAAAAGTATAAATTGGATATCTTCTTTCTGTAACAGCTGTAAAGCATTGTAAAATTCTTGTTTTAAAATTTAAAAAGGGGCGTATAAGGGCTTTTTGTATTAAAGAGCAACTTATAACAAAAGGGGAATAAATCGGGGATGACTCAAGTTTTGGATATGTATCAAAAAGAGACCTTTTTTTTTTCATCAATGAAAAGTGTAAAATAACCTTTGGGGGAAAAGGGGTTTACAGGGCTGAGTACAAAACATTCGTAATATATTAATAAAGAAAAAATAGCAAAACAGAACACTACCGAAATTTTTGGAAAAAAAATAAAGGAAATAAAAGATACTTGGCAAACTATAAATACAATTATAAAAAGAAAAAAAAAAGAGTCGTGGGCGTTTTTAAAAAAGTATTTAGCAAAAATGGAGTCCCTTAATATAGTAAAAAAATTAAACAAAGGTTTTTGTAGAAGGGGTTGAAAAATCATTCAAAATTGGACTGACTTGTGTTAAAGAGATACAGGAAAAAGTTTAATTAAACCCAGAACAATGGGTATCCATTCCCCCTATTGATGCGGCAACGTGCAAGAAATCACGTAGAAAGAATCCGGAAAAAAGTCCCGGGTTTTTTTGATGGAAAAGGGGGTTTAAAGTTTGCAAAAATAAAAAATCAGTCAGTCCAGAATTCTTTGTTAATAAATTTACAATTAAAGAGGGTGGGTGCCAGATATGCTCAAGATTAAATTGAAAGGCCTGTCTATAAAAAAGGAAGCCTTTTGATTATTCCAATTATCGGCCCTTGCCTTGTTGCTGTGATCAATAAGATTAGGAAAAAAATGTGTCTGGCTTTAAAAGTGATTACTTTAGGGAAATTTATATTTTGAACAAAAACCAATTTGGTTTTCAAAGGGCAAAAGTACATCGACCTCTTATTAAAATTTTCAAATCTATAAATTCTAATTAAATGATAATTTCATGTGGGGGCATGTTTATTATTTCACGAAAGCGTTTGACACGCTCAACCACAAGAAATTATTATTGGCATAGAAAATGTCGGTGTGAGGGGTCCAATTTTTCGATGGTTTTAGAAATTATCTAAAAAAAGAAAATATTTAAAATAGGTGAAGTGTTCAGCACCGCTAAAAAAATAAAATCAGGGGGGCCGCAAGGGTCTCCTAGGGGGCCAATTGTTATATTGGTATATGTTAATGCGATTACCGTTCTTAAAAAAGTGTTTTTGCACATTTTATTTGCCGATGACTCAGCATTGTTGCGATTCATAGGACGATTTCCCTTGCTGAAAAGTTTTGCAAGAGGATTTTAATAATTTTCTGAGATGGACTCATGACGGTTTTTATTGTTAAGCTAAAAAAACCAAAATTGTTCCATTTTTTACTCCTTTAAATCTTTAACACAATGTTGCTGTTAAAGTCATATCACCTCGGTAGGGGTTTTTCATAAAAACGTTAATCAAACTCACGTGACTAAAATTTCAACTGTGTCAAGTGATTGAGTCGGTGTACATCACGTGTATTTGGGAATCGAAGTTGATCAGTGCTTTTCTTGGACAAACTATTTTGTAGATTATGCAACGGTTCGACCGTGCGCAGCACAACTGTACCCCTTTTAAAAAAAATTTTCCCATATAGTTTACTTCGTTGGTTTTTTTCGCAATGGTTTATCAATTCTCGTAGCACTGTTGGCCTGGGGAATGCCCTCATATGTATATTAAAACAAATGAAAATTTACAGAAAAAAATATTAAAAAAAATTCTACCCAATCATATAAAAGATATTGTTCGTCAAACGGTTTTTATTCAAAATATCTATTTGCTTCCCTAAATGTTTATGTATTATATAATTAATAACAAATTTTATTTTTAAAATAAAAACCCAAAATTAAAATTGAACATACCATATATCAAGAGCGCAAGCCGCAAATGCTACAGAGTTCCTTTGACACAAATAAATGGTGAGCGATCTCTGCAGGTTATGTGCCGCGAGTTTTAATCTCTTTCCGCCGAAATTAAAAAATTGGATAGGTTTGACCAAGTCAAGATAAATTAAAGAGTTTCTTTTTTTCCAATTTAATGTAGAAAATTTTTTACATTATTTTTGTTTCCTTTTTTTTCCCAAATTCTTTTTGTTGAGTAACTGTTCATTTTTTTTTGTGTTTTGTTATTCAAATTTTAATTTTTTAATAAGTCTTTATAATTTTATTGTTAAACATTATGTAGGAATTACCATGGAACGCATTCCGTACTAGCATCTAACATAATATATTTAATAAAATTTTTGTCATAAGGATATAACCCCCCCCAAACTTATCAAAGCTTTGTGGGCAATCGAATAAAATTGTAATTTTAATTCTGTAAGAAAACTTTTTTGCTAATAAAAAATAAAAATAATATAAATTTTTATTTTATTTTATTATTTTATTATTTTTATTATTATTATTTTATTATTATTAATTTATTATTTTATTTTTTATTATTATTATTATTAAAATTTTTTATTTTTATTATTTTTATTATTATTATTATTATTATTTTTTATTTTTTTTATTTTTTTATAGTGGTTCTTTTTGTTCAAACAAACTCAGGGCATTTGCGTCCTGGTATACACAAAGGGGGGGGAAAGGCCCAAGCCCAACAAAAGTTTACATTATAAAAGCGTGAAAACATAAGTATAGTACACATATTATTGTAGACAAATTAATCAAATTAACAAAATAATAATAAAGATGAGTGTGATAACAAAATCAATAAAAGTTTCTATCTATAAAACAAGCAATTGTATGGCAAAATCTTTTAAAGAGAGAGAGAGAGAGAGAGAGAGAGAGAGAGAGAGAGAGAGAGAGAGAGAGACAGAGAGAAAGAGAAAGAGAGTGATTACTGCAAAAATCTTCTGACTATGTGGCACGTTTGAAGGATGACTGCTTTCTGCATGCTGATGTAGAGATTTGGAGAAAGACCCAGGCATTGTAGGCTGGCAGAAAAAGGGAAGATGGTATGACTCCAGTGGCTGAGATCACGATAGGCACGACAGTAACAGTTTTCATTTTCCAAATTCTTATTATTTCTTGACTTAAATTTTGATTTTTTTTCCCCCTTAGTGTTCTCGGTGTTCTCAAATATTTTTACTAAATGGGGATCGCAATGTCAATTAGATATGTAAATTCTGTTAAAATTTTCGCATAAAATGATGTCCGGTTTGTTGTGGTCTAGGGTTTTGTCTGTTATAACCTGTTTATTCCAATACATTATAATTCTGCATTTTCGATCACAGGTGCAGGAGAATACTTGTAATAAGGAGGTGGATTGACAATAGATGTGCGTTCATTCCTAGATGTTAAATAAACTATCTTTGCTACCTGTTATGCCTACTGAGATACCACGTTTGGGCAATTGAAGGACACCCCAGCTATAACATGGTCTATTGTCTCCGAAAACTTTTGCATTTTCCACACATTCATTGTCATTGGATTTGATGATGAATTTTTTATAGTTGTTGGTATTTATAACCTGATCTTGGATGGGGAACATAAATCCTTCGGTTTCAGCAACAAATCTCCTTTGTGAATCCATCTTATTGATTTAACAATGTCAATTTTGGCTGCTGGATGCTTTTTGGGTATCTCCCATGAAGTGATTTAGTATTCCAGACATTCATTATTCATTCATTATTATTATTATTATTATTATTATTATTTATTATTATTATTATATTATTATTATTATTATTATTATTATTATTATTATAATAATTATTATTATATTATTATTTATTATTAATTATTATTATTATTACTATTATTATTATTATTATTATTATTATTATTATTATGGGAATTCGTGCGCTAGACTCCGGACGGTGCAGACGTGTATCGAGCTCCGCTGCGCTCAGCCATATTCGTCATGTCGTTTGTGTGCGCGCTAGAAGAGTGCAAGGGAAAGTTACAAAGTGATGGTGATTACGTTGATTGTTTTAACTGTGATCAAAAGTACCACTACGATTGTGCGGGCATAAGTCAAGCTACATATAAAGCGAAAGGAAAGAAGAGCAAGCAAGATTGGCGGTGTCGTGATTGCCGCGCAACTAAGCCTGTGGACACTTCTTCGAATGTGACTAGTGGTGAAGGTGAGTTAGCCAAGAGTTTTTCCGAGTTTCGTACCGAGTTTCACGACTCCTTCAACGCATTGCGGGGAGAGATACAAGGTATCAAAGACGAACTGGCGTGTGAACTTAGGGAACTTAAATCGGCTGTTGTCACGTTAAAAAAGCAAAACAGTGAAAAAGATCGTGTTATTGAGGCGTTGACGGCACATGTTCATTCGCTTGATCAATATAGCAGGAATAAAAACTTTGAGTTGGAAAACGTTGAAGAAATCGATGAGGAGGTGGTCGAAAATATTGTTCTTAGTTTAGCTGGGAAATTAGACATTGAACTGGTAACAGACGATATCGAGGCAGCTCATCGGTTGCCTACAAGGAACAAGGCTCGACCTCCGCGGATTATCGTTCAGCTTGCAAGTCGCAGGAAGTGAGATCAATTCATTGATAAGCGACGCACAGAGTTTACAAGCAATTCACTCACTGGTGGAAGTGGGAAGGCTGGTAAACAAAGAGTTTACATTAATAAAAAACTTGACCCCTTTTTTACAGGGAACTTCTCTGGAGAGCGAAAACACGTGCTAATGGGTGGGTTTTAAATACTTTGTGGTATAGCCGGGTTAAGATTCTTGTAAAACGGGACGAGAGTGCAAAGCAAGTTATAACAATAGTTATTTTGCTGATCTAGAAAAACTGTTTGTCAGTGAGACCAAGGGTTGACTCTCTTGTTTGCTCTGTGTTTTGGGTTTCTACAGGTAAAGTTTGTCTTGATACAGAGATAACTTTATTGAATGGACTTTTGGAAGCAAAGAAAAGGGAGATAAAATTAGCGCTGATGTAACGAATGATATTGATTCATGGTGTTAAGAGTATTGTGGTGGTATGTAAAATAAATAAGTAAAAAAAAATATTATTATTATTATTATTATTTTTATTCACATGTTTTCCAAAACATCCTCGGTACAAACCGGTACAAGTAATGCAATTATTGCGGACTATGTCAAGCAATACATGTGCCTATAATAATAACAAAACTTCATATTCAAAACTTATCTAAATCTATAAAGTATTCAACATAACATTCAAATCAAAAACTAATCTTAATCTTTACAAAATATACAACAAAAAAATGGTTTTATAAAACATTGTCATTGAGGAATTTTCGGACTATATGGCTTGTGCAAATTATAACCGCTTTTCTGCATTTTGATGAATAAATTCTTGTTAATGTCCAGTTGGTGTAAACTATTGTGTAGGTTGTGTGGTATAACTGCCGTGGCTGACACAATAATTGGTATTGTAGTAAACTTGATCTTGTTTCCACATTTTCTTTATTTCTTGTCCTAAGTCAAAGTAGCGGCTAACTTTTCTGTCCCACGTTGTTTCAATATTTTGACTTAGTGAATTGCTACATCAATAATAAATGTTTCCTTTTTTTGATTTATCCGTTAAAATGATATCGGCCTATTATTTTGTATCGTCTTATCCGTAATAACAGCCCGATCATAATAAAGTTTCCAATCACAATTTCTAATACTTTTTCAGGTTGGTACTTGTAGTATGGTACCGGTACGATGTTCTCCAGTAACGAACCTTTTGGGCCAGATGTTGGTGAATTATTTTGGCAACTTGATTATGTCTGTGCAAATAGTCTGACTGAGCTAGAAGTTTACACCCCCCCGATATTACATGATCTATGGTCTCATTGGTAAAGTGGCACTTTCTACATTTATCATCCAGAATTGTCTTGTCTTTAATGATGTGCTTCTTGTAATTTCGTTGTCGCAATTACTTGATCCTGTAGGGCCCATGAAAATCCCTCTTTTTTCTCCGAATAAATCGCCTCCCTTGTAACCATTTATTAGATGCATCAGTGTCTACATAATCACGATGCAATTCTGTGTGATGTCTCCCATGAAGTATCTTAAGTTTCAACATTTCTTCTTTCATATCATCACTTAGGAGATTGTCTGCAAAATTGTCATCATTATGCAGATCTAAGGGTGTGAGGTTGACATCCGCTTGCACTACAGCTGTATGTAATCGCGAAGTACTTTTACTATAGAAGTATTCCCTTAACAAATTGATTTGCTTAATACGTGCGTTATTTAAATCAGTTATCCCTTTTCCACCACGTAACCTAGACAATGTCGTCCGTTCGACCGCCGCTCTGGGGT
The DNA here is from genome assembly GCA_024449915.1 of Sweltsa coloradensis. Taxonomy (NCBI): domain Eukaryota; kingdom Metazoa; phylum Arthropoda; class Insecta; order Plecoptera; family Chloroperlidae; genus Sweltsa; species Sweltsa coloradensis. The sequence goes on from JAMZAV010003855.1 coordinate 7,597, forward strand.
GATGAAGTCGGTATTCTGTTAGAAGAGTTCTTTTTTTTCGTTTAAATTTTGCTTGCATCTCAGTTTGTGTCCAGGTTAAAATACCGAAAGAATACATTAAAACTGGTATTGCATAAGTATTAATTGCTTTCACTTTATTTTTCCCGTTTAAAATTTGATGTCAGTATTCTTTCACTCTCTTCACAAAAGTATTTTTAAGCTTTTTCGCTTCGCTTGATGAATCTGTTCAGCTTGAATAAACCCCAAGGTATTTATACAACTCACCTTCTTCCATTCCTTCAATAAAAATTTTTCACCCGATAGTTGAACACCATGTGAAGCTTGAATTTTTCCCCTTTATTGACACATAATATTTTACATTTTTCTAATCCAAATTCCATTTGAATATCTTGGCTAAACGAATGTGTGATTTGTAATAGATGATTGAGTTGTGCATCTGTAATCGCAATAGTTTGATATCATCCATGTACTTTTAAATGAGACAGTACAAATAGTGTATTACCACTTTCTTTGTTTTTGAATCCGTATTTTGATTTATTTAGCAAGTTTGATAATGGATTTAACCCCATGCAGAACCAGAGTGGGCTTAATGAGTCACCTTGAAATATTCCACGTGCAATTTTTAGTTCACCAGTTTGAAAAAGTTTTCTCTGGCAATTTTATATTTAACGTGTTCTCCATGTGTTCATAGCGTTCTTCAAAAACTGTATTAATATTGGATCTATTTTATATATTTCCAAATACATGTAAAACCCATGAATGAGGCACAGAGTCATACGCCTTTTTGTAGTCAATATATGCAGTATGAATATTCCTTTTGGACACATGTGTTTGTCTCATAACCAAAGAATCTATAACCAACTGTTCCTTACAACCTTGGGAATACTTTTTACAGCCCTTTTGTTCCTCTGATAATATATGTTTCTTCTTCACAATGCGGATAAATTTTATTTGCAATACAAGATGTAAGTAATTTGTAACACAGTTGGTAGGCATGTTATTGGTCTGTAGTGAGCTGGATTTTGTGTATCTGCATTCTTTGGTTTAAGTAACGTCTTTCCTTTTGTAAAATATAAAGGAATGGCTTCATCTCCTTTCACTAATGCTGTAAAATATTTTGCTAGATCTTCATGCAAACAGGGGAATTTTTTTATACCAAAATTTTATGGTGTTATCAACTCCGGGGTTTTCCATTTTATGTGCTCCATGAAATACTAGATTCAGTTCTTCGAGAGAAATGCTATTGAAGGACTTTCATTAACTTGCTCCATATCTTGGGTTTCTTCGACAATCCATGCTGCATTTCTGTTGTGCTCTACGGTCTACTCCAGATATCTGACCAGAATTTGTTATATCTTGCTTTTGATGGTTTTACCGTTACCCAATTGGTGTAAGTCCATTTTTTCAACTGTCGATAGAAATACTTTTCATTGTGCTGAAACATTTCATTTTGTTGTTTTCTACTTGTACATAACCTGTACCTTTTTCAGTCTCTTTGAAAGCGCACTAAGGTTTTTGTTTTAATGTGTCCGTGTAATAAATTTAAAAAGACACATTTCATTTTCGTGCCTAGTGTGAATTATCATCTACGAAATAAAATATTTACATGGCGCATTAAATTTTTAGCCCTATTACCATAAGAGTACTGTGTTTAAACGTCCGAGATCTCTTCTGAGACTCTCAATTTCTGGCCATAACCTTTGTTCCCACTTCGGCTTTTTCCTAACTCCTCGTACAGTGTTATCAGTAGTTTCTCTTAACTTCATTCCTAATTGCCATATTACTGAAACCGCACCACAGTAACAAATGTATGTAATGTCCCAAACTTAAATTGCATATTTTTTTTTCCCATCGTTCTTCCAACACATTATTCATTTCGTTGACAATGGTACTATTATGTAATGAATTTCTAATTTTTGGTATTTGTGGTCTTTCTGTAGGACACATTACCGCAAACTTTTGTCTGGCGTCATCAAATTTAAGTTGGAGTTCTTTCTGCAATGTACTCTCCCCTTCTGAGTGGGCTGAATCAAGTGTCGTTGGGGTATTTTGTGGTTCTATGTGTGGTTCTATTTGTGCCTGGGGCTTTCATTTTGAGAGTTTTCCAATGAACCTACATCATCTTCATTATCCTCATCCTGCTCGCGGGTTTTCAATGATTTCTCTGCCATTTATAGATAATGCAATTCTTCAGCTACTTCTTGTCTTATTTGCTGTATAATGTTGTTCCCGGGATAAGGTTATTTTTAAAAATTACCCTTGTTGATCTGCTATTCGTTTTTCCGTAGCAACAATACAGGGAAGTCTACGGTGAATGCTCGATGTAATAAAAATCTGTATCCTGTTGTATTCGTTTCTAGGCGTGGGAATCCTTTGATAATTACGTATTATACTGGAATTCATTGGTATTGTCCATTTATACGTAATCTGGTTTACCAGCTTTGGTGGTTAACTGCACATTGTCAGGTAAAACATCCATTGGCTGTGCCATATTTCGATCTACAATATTTTCAACTACTTCTAACATCCTTGGATTTGTTCTTAAAGATATTTGACTTTTAATCTTCGGTAGCCGTTTTCCGCTCTTCCAAAGATCTCCAACAACATCAACACCACGTTACCGCATTCGAGCATGTAATATCTTCTAGCAAAGCACTTTATATCGCGTTACCATGGATTCGCCGTCATTTTAATTAGGCCTAATGTTCCTCAATGTCATATTAAAATAGTTTTTAAATGTAAAAATCTTGTATAAAACGTGTAGGTACTTACCCACTAACGATACCACTTATAGAAAAATGTCAATACTATAAACTCTCACTGTATAAACCCCAAAATTCTATTTAAAAACCACATTACAACGATTTTAAGTCAAGAGCACACTTTCACCCCGTTGTGCCAATTTGTGTCGTTAGCTTATTTTTATTATTATTATTATTATTATTATTATTTTCGTTATTATTATTATTATTATTATTATTATTATTATTATTATTATTATTATTATTATTATCATTATGATTATTATTGATTCATAGCAGTTGTCGAAAAAGTTTGCCCCGACTGGGTTTGAACCCAGAACCTCCGGCTTAACGTGCTATCGCTTTACCAATTAGCTATCGGACCACAGAACAAACCTTTACGAAACTGCTATTTGTTGTGACTGTTATGACATAAATCCAACAGAAGACTGCAATGTAGCTGTCAATTCTGAAAGATCGCATGATAATTCATCACAACTCATCTCTCCCATAAGTTGGGTAGTATGAAGAAAGGTTTTTAAGCATAAGCCCGCTTTAAGAACATAGTTATTGATACATAGCAGTTGTCTAAAAAGTTTGCCCTGACTTGGGTTTGAACCCAGGGAAACCCCCGGCGTAACGTGCCATAGCTTTACCAATTAAGCTACCGGGACCACAGAAAAACCTTTACGAAACTGCTATTTGTTGAGACTGTTGACTTTCATGACATAATCTAACAGAAGACTGCAATGTAGCTGTCAAATCTGAAAAATCGCATGGATAAATTCAAACACGTCTCATTCCCATGAGTTGGGTAGTATGCATATTAGGTTTTTAAGCATAAGCCCGCTTTAAGGACATAGTTATTTGATTCATAGCAGTTGTCGAAAAAGTTTGCCCCGACTGGGTTTGAACCCAGAACCTCCGGCTTAACGTGCCATAGCTTTTCCAATTAAGCTACGGGGACCACAGAACAAACCTTTACGAAACTGCTATTTGTTTGTGACTGTTATGACATAAATCCAACAGAAGACTGCAATGTAGCTGTCAATTCTGAAAGATCGCATGGATAAATTCAATCACAACTCATCTCTCCCATAAGTTGGGTAGTATGAAGATAAAGGGTTTTTTAAGGGATAAGCCCGCTTTAAGAACATAGTTATTGATACATAGCAGTTGTCTAAAAAGTTTGCCCTGACTTGGGTTTGAACCCAACCTCCGGCGTAACGTGCCATAGCTTTACCAATTAAGCTACCGGGACCACAGAACAAACCTTTACGAAACTGCTATTTGTTGTGACTGGTGACTTTCATGACATAAATCTAACAGAAGACTGCAATGTAGCTGTCAAAACTGAAAGATCGCATGGATAAATTCAATCACGTCTCATCTCCCATGAGTTTTGGGGAGTATGCATTTAGGTTTTTAAGCATAGCCCGCTTTAAGGACATTGTTATTGATTCATAGGGAGTTGTCGAAAAAGTTTGGCCCCGACTGGGGTTTGAACCCAGAACCTCCGGCTTAACGTGCCATAGCTTTACCAATTAAGCTACGGGGACCACAGAACAAACCTTACAAACTGCTATTGTTGTGACTGTTGACTTTTATGACATAAATCCAACAGAAACTGCAATGTAGCTGTCAAATCTGAAAAAATCGCATGGGTAAATCAATCACGTATTAACTTTTTCGACAACTGCTTTGACTCAATAACTATGTCCTTAAGCGGGCTTATGCTTTAAAAACCTTATATTCATACTACCCAATTCATGGGGATTAGACGTGATTGAATTTATCCATTCGATCTTTTAGATTTGACAGCTACATTGCAGTCTTCTGTTGGATTTATGTCATGAAAAATCAACAGTTCACAACAAATAGCAGTTTCGTAAAGGTTTTTTTTTGTGGTCCCGGTAGCTTAATTGGTAAAGCTATGGCACGGGGTTTAAGGGGAATCCCTAGACCCAAATATATTTCTAAGGAATGCAGTAAAGACGTCTGAAAAATAAATAGAATGTAAGAATGGCTTAATAAAGAGCGGATTATTTTTTTGATTTTTTTTGACGGGACATAACTCAGAATCAACAATTGTATTCAAATTACTGGAAAACAGATGCTCAAGTTCAAAATTGAATATTTAGCCGCGGTTTTTTGTATATTATTTCTACACTCCTTTATCTACAACCTAAATATAAGTATTATTGGTTTTATATGGTTTCAGGCGTTGCACGATTTTTTCCGTTTAACGGTACAAAATTTGAAATTGTACCGTCAGGCGAAAAAAATTGTGCAAAGCAAGAAACAATATAAATCCAAAAATCCTTATAATTAGGTTGTAGATAAAGGAGTGTAGAAATAATATACAGATAACCGCTGCTTAAAATTCAATTTTGAACTTGAGCAACTGATTCCAGTAATTTGAATACAATTGTTGATTCTGAGGTTATGTCCCGTCAAAAAAAATTCATAAAAATAATCCGCTCTTTTATTAAGCCACTCTTTTATTCTACTAACTTTTCAGACGTCTTTACTGCATTCTTAAGAAATCATATTTGGGTCTAGGGATTCCCCTTAAGCCGGAGGTTCTGGGTTCAAACCCCAGTCGGGGCAAACTTTTTCGACAACTGCTATGAATCAATAACTATGTCCTTAAAGCGGGCTTATGCTTAAAAACCTAATATTCATACTACCCAACTCATGGGAGATGAGACGTGATTGAATTTATCCGTGCAATATTTCAGATTTGACAGCTACATTGCAGTCTTCAGTTGGATTTATGTCATGAAAGTCAACCGTCACAACAAATAGAAGTTTCGTAAAGGTTTTTTCTGTGTTCCCGGTAGCTTAATTGGTAAAGCTATGGCACGTTAAGCCGGAGGTTCTGGTTTCAAACCACAGTCGGGGCAAACTTTTTCGACAACTGCTATGAATCAATAACTATGTCCTTAAAGCGGGCTTATGCTTAAAAACCTAATATTAATTATTTTTATTTTTATTGTTATTGTTATTGTTATTGTTATTATTATTATTATTATTATTATTATTATATTATTATTATGTTTAAATTAACACAATTTTTTGGTGGGACATTTCGCCGCGTCGAATCTGTTTTAATGCTTTGACGTTTCAGACCAACTGTGTGGGCTATCCTCAGAAAAACAAGATATTAATTCTAAAAACTTACAAAAATATATCATTCCATTGAAAGAGAGTGGTGTTTCCCAAATTCCTTGCAATGTGGGTTGGTTTTATATAGGCCAAACATGCCCGGACAATGGGAACAAGACTTAAAGAACATAAAGCTCATTGTAGGCATGCTCGAGAAGAAACAGTCAGCGGTGGCTAAAAATGCTTGTGAAAATGTTAACAATCCAAGACATGAAATTCTGTTTGAGAGTGCCACAATAGTTTGCAAAGAGCCTCGTTTACTTCCAAGATTGGTTAGAGAGTCCATTGAAATTGCTAAAACACCAAACAATTTTAATGGTGATGTTGGGTTTAAGCTGAGCGGGTCGTGGGCGCCTATATTGAAAAGGATTCAAGAAAAACTCCAACGCTGGCCGTATCAAAAATAGTTGCATTATCCCCGACATCTTACTTCCGGTTTCGAATACAGACCTTCTCGTCCTCCCTGTCCCAGAACTGGATCAGCCCCAAAGAAAGTGGAGTCCGACGAAGTGATCGTATACGTACCAGAAACTCTCAAATGTGATATTTTGGTTTCATAAGAATGTAACCTGTTTATAGAAGGGGGGCCTGGTCATGGAAACGTTTTTTGTGTTTTTGTTTTTCTATGTAACGCCTTTCTGGGTTTTTATTTTTGTAAGTTTTAGAATTAATATTTTGTTTTTTGAGGAAAGCCACACATTTGGCTAAAACGTCAAAAGCAATGATAATTGATATTGAAAATTTGATAAAAAAATGTAATGGGTTAACACGCTACTTTTAAATATCAGATCGATAAAAAAGCACTGGAAGAACTAAGATTACTTCTCGAAAACCCATTAGTAATTTACATTGCTAATGCTTAGCGAAGTCAATAAAAATGAATTGATGTAGATTTGAGTTAAAAGGGGTATAATTTTTTTATAGTTTAAAGAAATGTAAAAAGGGTGGTGGCCTAATCATGAGAAAATGTTTAAATAAAATTTGTGTCACTCGACGTATCTTTAAAAACTTAAAGTTATAGAGGGAACATTAGTGGGGAAACCCAAAACATGTCTCTTTTGTTTGTATACAGACCTCCTAACAATAACATAAGAACGATTTTCATTCAGGATAAAAAATGAAGAGAGGTAATGTCGCTCGGCTGTTTCTTGGGATGAAAACTTTGCTTATGAATATTGTGATCCGGTTGTGCATATACGAAATAGTTTTGCTGCAAATGGTTTTAGTAGGGACACACGGGAGCAACCGTGAAGAGATGGTTGTGACAAACTAAGAGGCGTGGTTTGACCACATTAAAATACGTGCTGTAATACTCAGATTTTGTCAGCTATATGGACCTCAAAATTGTTGATCATTCCTTATTACGGGGGTTTTTTTAAATTACCGCAAAATGGAAAAGTGACGACGGTGAGAGCACGTCACTAAAATAGATGAAAAGAAACTGTGCGTATCCCAAAAAAACCCTAAGTGGGGGTTTTTGCTTTCCCCAAAAAGCTGAGGGTTTTTTTACAACTCGCTATATTATTTTTTAAGAGGGCTTATGAACGGGCCGTTTTTGTTAAAAAAAAAGAATAATGTAAAAAGGGGGAAAAAACAGGATGACGTCAGAGTTTTATAGAAATGTGGGAAATAGAGACCGATGTTTTTTAAATGGAAAAAATGTAAAATGTAAATCTTTCAAAACGGTGTATCGGGCAGAGTACAATAACATTCGAAAAAATTTAAACAAAAAGATAAAAATAGCAAAACAAAACTACTGTCTAGCTTTTTGGAAAAGGGGCAGGGGGAAATTTAAAAGAAACTGGCAAAAAGATTAATCAATAATTTGGGAAAGAAAAAGAAAGAGTCGGTGATCAGGGGGCATTTAAAAATTTTTTAGGAAAAAAAGCGAGTTTGAATATGTAGCAAATTCTTTGCAAAAGTATTTTTGGAGGAGGGGGAAAAATACATTCATAACTGTGGTGACGTGCGTAAAAACAGATCAAAAAAAGAAAAAAGTTTAAACTACGATAGAAGCAAAAAATTTACATTCCCCTGTTTATGCGGAACAGTGAAAAAAATTTTCGGAAATGAACCCGAAAAACAGGTTTGGTTTTGCGAAAAAAGAGTTTTAAAAATTACGAATTCAAATGTAATCAGTCCCGTAATTGCTCTTTAATAAATTTATCGATTTTAAAAAAGGGTTTTGGGGGTTTTTTCCAAAAAAAAAAAAATTTTTTTAAAAAAAAAAAAAATTTTTTTTTTAAAAATTTTTAAATTTTTTTTTTTTTTTAAAAATTTTTTTTAAACTTTTTTTTTTTTTTGGGGGTTTTTTTTTCCCCCTTTTTTTTTTTTTTTTTTTTAAAAAAAAAATTTTATTTTTTTTTTTTTTTGGGGGGGTTTTTTTAAAAAAATTTTTTTTTTAAGGGGAAAAAAAGGGTTTTTTTTTTTTTTTTTTTTTAAAATTTTTGGGTTTTTAAATTTTTTGCTTTTCTTTTTTTTTTGTTTTTTTTTTTTTTTTTTTTTAAAAAAATTTTTTTTTCTTTTTTAAATTTTTTTTTTTTTTTTTACTTTTTTTTTTGTTTTTTTTTTTTTTATTTTTTTTGATTTTTTTTTTAAAATTTTTTTTTTTTTTTGGGGGGGGGGTTTTTTACCCTTTTTTTTGGGAAAAAAAATTTTTTTGGTTTTCCCCCCGGGGAAATTAAAAAAAAAAAGGGGGCCCCAAAAAATTTTTTTTTTTTTTTTGGGGGGGGAAAAATTTTAAAAAAAGGGTTTATTTTTTTGGGATTTTTGGGAAAAAAAAAAGGGAAAGTTTTTAAAAAAAAATTTTTTTTGGGGGGGGGGGGGGGTTTTTTTTTTTTTAAAAAAAAAAAAAAATTTTTTAAAAATTTTTCCAAACTCATTAGTTGAAGTCGTTTTCCCCATTCAGTTTATTGTTTTCACAAAAGCTACATTAAGCAATGGTGGAAAATTTAAATGCATTTTTTTTAAAAAAAAATTTTTGAGTCAGTGTATACCATGGGTACCTTGGTTTTTGGGAAATTGATAAGTGCTTTTTGGGGGAAAAATCATTTTTATTAAGTTATGTTTAAACGGATTCGGGCCCCTTTTGCCCGCACAAAATACCCCTTAAAGGAATTCCCCTTCAATTACGTTTAACGGTTTTTATTTTTTTAGTTGAGTTTTAATATCTTTATTTCTTTGTTGGCCCCGGGGGAATGCCTCAAATGTGTACATAAATCAAATTTCCACTTTCAGTAAAGATTTTAAAAACAAACCTTCCTAATCAAAATAACTGAGAGTGTTTCCTCAAAAAGAAAATTTTTGAAATAACTGGTTTTTACCCCTGAAAAAAAATTTTTTTTACCCCTATAGGGGGTTTAAAATTTTAATTTTATTATAGTAATGAGTATAAAATTTTGAAAAGACCATAAAAAATTCCCCCCCAATAAAAAGGGGCCCCTAAAAACTTTTTGGTTCCATTTTTTGTGTAAACAAATATGGGGAAAGGGCTTTTAAAAAAATAGTGTCCGCAGAGCTTCAATTTTTTTCCTAAAGAAAATTTAAAAAATTTTTTGATAAAAATTTTGTAAAGTTAAGTTTTAAAATTAAAAAAATTTCCTTTTTAATGACTTTAAATTTTGTATAAAGTTTAATTTTGATTAAAAATTTTTCTAATTTTTATAAATTTTTTTTTTTACTTGTGATAGGGGAATATTTTTAAAGTGCTTGTTGAATGTTTCATAATTGATAATAAAATTTGGGGAACTGCCAAAGGTTTACGGTTTTTTTGACATATTTTATTGATTATAAAATAATTTTGGTTTTTTTTAGTATTAGTATAATGTCCCGTGTCTGACATAATTTGATATTGATTATTATGCTCTTACATTGTCCGTAATTTTGTATATTATAATTAGCCCACAGACAAGCTTCTGATGAAGCTTTGTGGGATATCGAATCAAGTAGAATATGTATGATGTGTAATACTATGATTTATTATTAATAATAAAAAAAAAAAAATATTATTATTATTATTATTATTATTATTATTATTATTATTATTATTATTATTATTACTATTGAATATAAGATTTTTAAGCATAAGCCCGCTTTAAGGACATAGTTATTGATTCATAGCAGTTGTCGAAAAAGTTTGCCCCGACTGGGGTTCGAACCCAGAACCTCCGGCTTAACGTGCCATAGCTCTACCAATTGAGCTACCGGGACCACAGAACAAACCTTTATTTATTATTATTATTATTATTATTATTATTATTATTATTATTATCATTATTTTTATTCTTATTCTTATTCTTATTCTTATTCTTATTCTTATTATTATTATTTATTATTATTATTATTATTATTATTATTATTATTATTATTATTATTATTATTTTTTTTTTTTTTAAGTTGCCTTTATTGAACAATTTATTTACAGATACAATCGATTGTCCTGCGAAGCTGCAAAACAGCTTATCTGCAGGTTCAAATTTTTATATACATTTGTACATAGTAATACATCAAATCAATCCCTTGGAATCCAGTTCCTATGTCAATACAGATGATATTTCCATTACAATTATACATTCTTGACAAACAAAATTAAATTACATTGATAATTTCTTTTAATACGGCAACATTGAATTTAAATATTCTATAGCATGAAATTGAGACAAAACAAAATTCCATTATAATCAACAAAAAAATAAAAATAAAAAAATAATAATAATAATAATAATAATTTACACATCCTAAACAAAAGAACCAGCTGCAAGGCTTTGATAAAGCTTTTTTTAAAGACCAAATTCCACCACAACAAAAAAAACATAAAACAAAACATCACCACAATAGCACATTTCGCATTTAAACATTTAAACATGATGACAGTTCGAGCACCACGACACGCATAACCACAATTCGTCTAAATTGCATTATTTTTTAACGATTAAATAGGTAAATCATGTAGGTTATTAAAAAAAAAAAAAAAAAACGTAACTTTTTAGTTTTCAATTTTTTTAAAAATGTAATCTTTTAAACTTTCCTTTATTTTGCAAAGGTTTGAACGTTTTTGACATTTTCAGGCAATTCATTGCATAACGCCGGAACAGCATAATGTATGCAACGCAAACCGTAGTTGGTGTACATACGCGGAACCACATACATACAATCATTTCCACTCCGTGTATGGTACGATCTTTTATACTTTTCAGACTTGATATTGAAAAGGTGTTTAATAATAAAATAATAAAAATACATTTGCTGCACCGGCAGAATGTTAGTATATTTGTAAGTTTGAAAAGTGTTATAATTTTTAACAACATTTGTTGAGCAAAACAAAGAGCGCACAATAGAATTTTGCATTACTTCCAGAGGAGACAGAGTGAGTCGAGACGCCGATCCCCAAGCAGTTATTCCATACGACAAAATATGAATGACCCATGGCATAGTAAACCATTTTTAAAATACTAGGAAAACGCTCAAGTCCCGCCGCGTTGATGGATGAGCGTTTTTGTAATTTTTTGTTTGCGTTTTTTGCATTTGTTTGCACTTTCCTTTGCAAGTGCTTTTTGAATGCATTGTAGGTGATTGTTGAACAGAGTTTTCTATTGTTACGTGTTAATTGGTATTATAAACCTCAATAAACTCATATTTAAAACCTTTATTTCTGTGGATTCTGGCTAACTTTCTCACTTTTTCTTTCAAAAGGTACTACTTACCATAACCTTAATGTCCATGTGAAATCTGAACGTTTTAGCCCACCCGTTTGGGTCAGAATCGGCCCGGAATGGGACGAAAATATCGCTCTAAAAATTGAAAAACTAATATTAAAACATTTATTCTATGGATTCTGGCTAACGTTTTCAATTTTTTCTTTCAAAAAGCAATACATCACCATTACCTTAATGTACAGTCAGGGTCATATATAAATCAAGAGGTCTGAAAGATACCTCTTTCACCGACATCTCGTGGTCAACTCTTGGTGTCATTATTTATATCGCCCTGTGAACTGCATTGTCGACATAAATAAGAAACATGGCTGATAATGTCAAAGGAAAATTCTCTATCACCAGAGAAACTATCAAGCCTAGAAGAATATAACATGGAACGTAAAGAGAGCATTATATATCGATACCTTGGCCTAGGCATAGCATTAAGACTATTCCTTAGTTCTTATATTTGCCTTAGTTTCTAGTTAATTTCGAAAAAATTCTATCTTAGCTGTAAAAGTCTTAGTTGCAAACCAGCAAAGTTTGTTTGATGCTTTTGTTTTGAGAAAATTGTATTTTTCTTCTGACTGCCTTCTAGATATTGACTATTTTGTTGACCAAGAGTTTTTTCAAAGCCTCCTAAATATATTAATAACATCAAATAGTTAGGGAACTTCCAACGATCGATAATGTAGTTCACCAGGGCAATATAAATAATGGCACAAGAGTTGACCACGAGATGTCGGTGAAAGAGGTATCTTTCAGACCTCTTGATTTATATAAGACCCTGAATGTACATGTGAAATATGAACGTTGTAGCCCCACCCGTTTGGTCAGAATCGGACCAAATGTCACGAAAATATCGCACTAAAATCGAAAAAAATCGTAAAAGTACGATATTCATGAGTAAATATTTTTTCGATTGTACCCAAAAACAAAACCTCTAAGTTCAGAGAAAACGAAGGTCCCTTTACAATTTTCATCAAGATCGCATATGCCGTTTGCCCGGAATCGAGCGAACAAACAGACGGAAAAACAAAAAAACCAAAAAAAAAAAAAAACAAAAAAACACCAGAGCTAAATATTTTGGGGGTTCAGTGAAATTGAAGTCTTCGCTCCACTCGCTTCGCTCGCTACTCTCATCCAATTAAGAGGAAATAGGTCACGTATTTGAAAAATATAGAAAGACGATATTCAAATACTTTGCAAAATTTTGGCCACGTGTAATTTAAAGGAAAAAGTGTTTATTACACAATTCCCAAGTATTGGTATTTTTAACCTCGACATTGACGACAACACACAGTGGCGGAATATTAAACATTTGAATGTTAGAATTTACGACGGGTAGAACAACCTGTGTTGGGGCAAGAGATGAATGGGTGATACATGAAGATGAAAATGAAACTCTGGAGTGAATGGAGGACCATGTTAAAGATAACAAATGAGTGGACTGTAAATGAAGGCCCTGGTTCAGCGATCCACGGACACAATAACACACACTTTGAATGGCAAATCACAAGTAAAAACACTGTATTTATTGGATGAGCGAAGCGAAGACTTCAATTTCACTGACCCCCAAAAAATTTAGCTCGGGTGTTTTTTTTTTTGTTTGTTTGTTTTTTTTTTGTTTTTTTTTGTCTGTTTGTTAACTCTCTACCAGGCAAACGGCATATCCGATCTTGATGAAAATTTGACAGGACCTTCGAAATCTCTGAACTTAGAGGTGTATTGTTTTTGGGTACAATCGAAGAAATATTTCTCATGAATATCGTACTTTATACGATTTTTTCTGATTTTTTAGTGCGATATTTTCGTGACATTTGGGCCAATTCTGACCAAACGGTAGGGCTACAACGTTCATATTATACATGGACATTAAGGTTATGGTGATGTAGTACCTTTTGAAAGAAAAAGTTGAAAAAGTTAGCAAGAATCTATAGAAATAAGCTTTTAATATAGTTTTTTTATTTTTTGTGCGATATTTTCGTGCCATTGGGCCAATTCTGACCAAACGGGTGGGGCTACAACGTTCATATTATACATGGACATTAAGGTTATGGTGATGTAGTACCTCTTGAAAGAAAAAGTTGAAATAGTTAGCCAGAATCCATAGAAATAAAGCTTTTAATATAAGTTTTTTACGGTAAATAAAACCAATTGACAGGTAACAAAAGAAACTTGTCAACAATCACCTACAATGCGTAGGCAGCAAAACAAAGAACTTGCAAAAGTAAAGATATCCCATGCAAACTTAAAATTTTAATAAGCTCATCCATCAACGCGGCGGGACTTTAGCGTTTTCCTAGTTAATAACTTATCGAAAGTTAACAGAGAATAACACTAGTAGACCATACGAATGGCCGATGCAGTAAGTAATTTCAGTCTGATGATAAACATTGTTGAAAACAAAGAAACATAGCGTCCTTTTCAACACCAAAGAAATTGATACAAAAATATTAGGATGGCGGTGAGCAATAAACAATGAAGTTAAAGTGCACAAATAGTACCAGGATGGCTGTGAACAACAAGGCAGTGCAAGTGTTGCATAAACATACTGGGGCCCAAAAGATGAATATTTTTTAAGAAAGGAAACATTGAAACATTTTAAGTTGGAAGTGGGCACAATTTCACTATTGGGCGTTTGTAATGTCCTCGAGAAGTCTTGATTGTGACCACTCGAACCTTTCCATCGTCGCCATGATGTAGAGCGGTGATTACAGCAAGCTGCCACTGGAGAGGAGATAGGTTGTCTTCTTCTCACCAGGACCACTGTGCCTTCTAGAAGATTTGGACTACAACTAGACCACTTCTGTCTTTGTTGCAAAGAGTGTAGATAATTACTTGACCATTTCCTCCAGATGAGCTGCATGGAGTGTTGAAGTTGCTTCCATCTATTCAACGTATGAATTGAGTTGTCAGTAAAGTTGGGTTCTGGTATAGCGGTGATTGCCTCGCCGATTAGAAAATGACCTGGACTAAGATAAGATATATCATTATTATCATTGTTAAGGGCAATAAGTGGGCGTGAGTTTAAGTAAGCTTCAATCTGTGTAAGTAAAGTTACCATTTGTTCAAACGTGAGGGGAGTTTTTTCCCAAATTTACCCTCTTGAGATGGTATTTCAAGGTTTTAACGGCAGCCTCCCATAAACCTCCGAAGTGTGGAGAACGAGGAGGTATGAAAAACAAGTTACAATTATCGACAGAGCTATGGTTTTTCAGAGTATCTTGATGTAACTTCGATTTTAACAACTTGTTAAGGTCAACAAGCTGGTGATTGGCACCAACAAAGTTTGATCCGTTGTCGCTATAAATGATTGAACATTTACCTCGCCGTGATGTGAATCGTTTTAAAGCAGCAATGAATGCCTCGGTAGTCATATCACTGACTGATTCAATGTGGACGGCCTTTGTAGCTAGACACACAAAAATAGCGATGTATGCCTTAAATTTTAAACTTTGCTACGTGTAGATCCTTTTTTTAACGAAAAACGGTCCTGCGTAATCGACGAAAGGGGCGAGCTGGTTGTATTCTAGGAGCGGGGAAGTTCTCCCATGAGTTGTTTCGTTACAGATGTCTTCAATTTGTAGCACGGCAAACACTGATGCAATGTCGATCTCAGGATACGTCTTATGGATGGTATCCAGTAATGTTGTCGAAGTGAGACGTCAACATTTGTGCTGAAGCATGTAACAGTCGTAAGTGTTCATTCATAATGAGCATTTTAGTGAGATGATGCTGTGGTGGCTTTATGATTTGATTTTTTGACTCAAATGGCAGAAATGATTTTCGGAGTCTACCTCCTACTTTTAAAGATGCCTTCACTATCCAAAAATGGATAGAGATTTTTGATGTTGCTTTTGTTATGAACTTCCTTTGATGAAAATAAAGCTTAAAAGCTTGATGTCTGACGCATAAGCTTCACTTTGCGCCTATTTTGATGCATACTTTAAGTGAGTTTTGCAGCTCTGCGGCAGATAGTACGGAGTATTTTCTCTCCGCAGATGGCTTGCGAGGTTGTAGCAAAACGAAGACAGTGTGCCGTTACACGTTGTAGTTGATTAGTTTGAGAACTTGCAGATAATGCCATCTTCTTGTTTGGGGGCGGGTGAGTGTGGTAACAGTAGCCTTTGTTCCGGCATGTCTTCAATTGAAATTGACTGCACTTAGGAAACTGGCCACAATAATGAATCTAGTGACAACCATTGTGGACCGTGCACAATAAGTCACAAGTGGCAAGATTTTCTGCAGAAGTTCCTCTTGATAAAAGGGTTTCTGCTGGTTTTGTGCTGATGCGACGTGTTGCCTTTTTGCATTTGCAGTGAGTTCTTGTATTTCTGTGACTCTGTTTGCAATGAATGTTTTCCATTTGTGTGGATGAGCCTTGATCCAAACAAGAACTATTGTAGAGTCTGTCCAGAGAAAACTAGAACCAATGTCAAGACGTAGAGATTCCACTGTCTTTTTGAAAAAAATTTGGCGAGTAGAAGTGCACCGCATAATTCCAAGCGGGGAATCGAAATTCTTTTCAAAGGTGCGACCTTTTGACTTAGAGCAAAGTAAAGTTTACAGTTTGACCTTCTGTGTTAGTGGATCGGAGATATGCAAGCTCCGAAAGCCCTTCGGAAGCATCGGAGAATCCGTGAAGTTGAATGTCAGAATGATTCCTGTGACTGGAACTAGTCGTTGAACCTTTATGGTGCTTATGGTAGGAAGTTGATTGTAGATACTCTTCCAATGATTATTCAGGGGGTTGGGAAAAAAGATCATCCCAGTCTAGCTTTCTAGCCAAAGGTGCTGTAGAAATATCTTGTAGTTAATGACAATGGGACTTTTTAATCCCAGTGGATCGAAAATAGTAGATACGATCGATAGAAACTTTACGTTTGGTAGAGTTTAGTAGCTTGCTGTAGCTGAGGGTCGAAGAATCGATCATTATCTGAAAGTGAAACAGAAGCAGGGTGCCATAGGAAGCCTAGAGTTTTCACAGACTCATCTTGGGGCCCAAATGGAGTGGAAGATTAGTTTTACGATCTTCTTCTGGAACAGCCTCCAAAAGAGCCGAATGGTTTGAACACCACTTTCGTAGTGGGAACCCCCCACTGGAAAGCAGAGATAGCAAATCTTGCTGGAGTTGTAGAGCATCTTCCAGATTATCTGAACCTGATAGAAGTCGTCTACGTAGAAATCGTTTTTTAAAACAAAAAGATGCGCTGGGGTATCTTTCAGCTTCCAGGTCGCTAAGTGATGTAGGCATGTGTAGCTAGAAATGGTGCTGTTTTTGTGCCGTATGTTACTGTAGTTAGTTGGTATTCCTGAAAAAGGTTCATCCATGGATTCTCTCCATAATATGCGTTGTAAGTTACCAATCGCTAGGATGCATTCGTATTTGTCTATACATCTTAGCAATGTCGGCAGTGAATGCTATTAGAATTGTGTTCTGAACCGTAAGATAATTGAGCATATATCGTCTTGTATTGTGGGACCGAGTTGCAATAAATCGTTTATTGACTGTCCAGTGCTGGATTTTTCTGACCCCTCGAAAAAAACACGTATGTGAGTAGTAGTAGATTCCTTGAATACTGCATGATGTGGCAGGTAGTAGCACTTTTCAGATGTGTCGACAGCGTTTGTCGACTCGTTGCATGTGTCCAAGTTCACGATATTCTCGTAGAAAAAAAATTGTATTCTTCTCTTGCATTGATATTCGCCTTAAGACCCGTTCTAACTGCTGCAGTCGTCGCAGCGCTTGGAATCTGGGAAACACCTAGTTCACTCCTGTTTTCCTTAAGCGGGAGGACGAACAATGAATTCTCTTCGGAGATACGGGTTGTATTGTTTAAGAAATTGGGTTTTACATTCTTTTTCTTTTTTAGTGGCGATAAGTTTTTGGGATTTCTTCTTTTTCCCAAAAGCGCTTGAGTTGATGATCAATGGTTTCATTACTAATGAATAAACTGTGTGTGGGTAGCGGAGAGTGATCAGTAGTCGAAACTGGCATCCTTCCACCGATGATCCAACCAAGCTTGTATCTTGAAGTGTGGGAAACCCTGGGGCGAGATAGTGAAATTCTGTCGGAGAAGATCGTAGTAAAGTTCGCGCCGATCAGCAGTTTGACTTTACCTGGTTGATCGAATTTGGAATCTGCCCAGTTTAATATCACGAGGTATGTTCCCAAGTGCTGTAGTCAATCGGAGACGACGGTAGGCTGCCAGTGATTTTTGTCAGAATAAAAAAAATTCAAATGTGTAATATAATCAGTAACCATAGATTTGACTGATATGTTGACACTGTGCGTAGTTGTCGATGTTGTGTTGTTAACACCTTGTATGGGTGTATGATTGACTTCCTTTTTTAATTTAAGTTTATTAGCTAAGTCAAGTGTGATGAATGATGCTTGGCTTGCTGAATCCAGTAATGCTCGACATTTGATAAAGTTACGAAAAATTATCCTGAACGTATACCTGAGCTGTGGCCAATAAAACTTGTTGAATGGCTTTGTCTTGTTACGAACAGTAAGTAACCCGTATTCGTTTATTTTTCCCAGTGAATAGTACTAGGATGGCTAGTTTCTTGCACTGAATTATCAGTGTGCTGACGTTGTCGCTGCATCTGACCTTGATGAGTAGACCTATCTGTAGAATCGTGAAGTAACGTGCTGTGCATGAACCACACTTGCAGTAGCTACGAGCTTTGCATGCATTGGCTTGATGATTGGTAGCAAAACAAATTTGCACAAAGCATTTTTAGATTTGATTACATGCCACCTGTCAGACAATGGCAGATTACGAAATGATTTACAATTGTACAAATAATGGTCATTTTTACAAAAGCAAACACTTATTGGTCTTTGTGGAAACATACGTATGCCTAGACTGGTAAGTATCTTTAGTAGACTTTTTTATTTAGTTTGAGAATTGTCAGACTTTGGGCTAAATAAGCTCGAATGTCTGTGACCTCTTGTCAAGGGAAAACGCATAATTCCTTAAGTGAAGGAAACTCTGAGGGCTGCATGTTGTGTTGTTTCAAATTCCCGCCTCGGCCCGGATCCACAGAAGGGGAGAATCAGATTTTGGTGGTTTCTCAATTCTCCCGCATGTCATGATGTAAACTGTGGATCCCACCAATCACAGAGACAATAGCTCCGCTGCACTACTACATAAAAGGATCCATTATCGGAGATTTATCGACTTGTGTGGGATTTATTTCTCCCAAATTCTCCCAACAAAAACACCTACTATCATACTAGGGGTTTTGGGGGGGAAACGAATTTTTAAGAGAATGGCCGCAACAAAACGATCTCATGATTTAATTAAAGTTTTGTTTTTTTAAAAATATTGCTTACATGATAGTTATCATAAACCATATGGGAAAAATGCTTGTAGTAGCTATAGTTTATGTATTCTTATCAATAACATAGAGATAGGGCCTAGCCCAGGGTCGACATAATGATATGTGCTAGCCTAGGACCCCTAGAACTAGCCAAGGCTAGCACGATCACGCCTACCTCTATCCATGTCGATGAAGGACTAGTCCGTAGCAGGTCACTAGGGCATGACTAAGGGTAAGTCTAGTCCCTGGTATCAAGGAGATTAAATGTTATTATTATATTGTATATATGTACATTAAACAGTTTCCAAACAAAATATGAAACAATCAAGCATCAATTGCAAACAAAAACAAAACACTAACATTGTTAGGTCACAGCCTTCTTAAGTCGGACTCTTTGTTGTCGTTCAGCGGTGCTAGCGTCTGTGATTGGTTGAATCCGGTGTTTACATCATGACATGCGGGAGAATTAAGAAACCACTAGAATCTGAATCTCCCCTTTTGTGGATCCGGGCCCTGCAGTCTGATTCTGTAAAATCGTTATGGAAGATAACGATCGTTATCCGGCACTTTAGCGACAATTTTGCGTGTCGACTGATTCTGTAAAAATGATAGCGATCGCTATGATAACGAGAATGAAAAAGGAGTCGCTATGCTATGCTATCAAGATACGATAAATGGCGGCCGTAGCGACTATTTTACAGAATCAGGTCGATAACGATAATTATAACGATGATATTTCATATCAACCGTGATCGCTATCGCTATCATAGCGACTATTTTACAGAATCGCACTGCTGGTGTGTATGTCTAATCTGCCAAGGGTAAGTTGAATAAGTAAGAGTTCGTGAATTTCAACACTCAGATTGAGAGCCTTGATAGCATTTAGATTGCTTGTTACTTCGTTAACTAATTGGCGAAGATCGTGAGCCGAGTTTGCTCGCACATGTGGCAGATCGAGAAGAGCATTGATGTGTTTCTGAGATATTAATTTTTTGTTTTCATATCTTTTAAGAATCAAGTTCCATGCTATGGTATAGTTAGCAGACGACAAGGACAAATTCTTGTTTAAATGTAGTGGATCATTACGTAATGAAGACAACAGATAATGGAATTTGTGAATGTCCGTAAGAGAAGTATTCTCATGTATGAGCGCGACGTAGGTGTCTTTGAATTGTGACCAAAGACTGTAATCACCTGAGAATTGTGGTAAATTTATACCAGGAAGTTTGAACAGATTGTTGTTATGAGTGCTAAGAAGCGACCCGTTGCAAGAACCATGACTTGATGGTGTATCAATAGGTACCATGGGTGGCGTGAGTATGTCATTAGATTTAGCATAAGCCTCAAAGTATAAAGTTTCAAAATTTGTACTGTAGATTTCATGATTCGAATCGTCATTTGTGTCTTCTATTTCAAGACGTGATTATATTTCCTCGAACTGATCCCAAATAGAAATAAGAGTTTCTGACCTAACTCTGATTGCACTCAGATTTGAGTGGTTATTGACATCGTTTATAAACGTGTGTATGCGTGTAAGCCGAGCTATGATTATTCCACGACGTTTAATTAAATCACTTCTCTCTTGCGCTTGCATGATGGAAGTTATTGAAGATCAATGAAAGTATAGTAATAGGCTATTATGAAGGTACAGCAGATAGCTTATCTGAATTGTGATGATGTTGCCACTGGAAGACACGCGTCCGCCACTGGGTCTTGAAGATGTCCTGATGACGCCGTACTTCAGCTGCTGCTGGGGCCCGTGAGAAGACTCTTGCTACGTCGGTAGGCCTAGACGTTCAAAACTGCGTTGTGAAGTCGCCGACGAAACGATTACTTGCGAAAGCCGATTAAAGTTTTCCACGTGGAACCATGTTGATTGTATACGGCCCGGATGGGACCAAATTATGTTGGGGCAAGAGATGAATGGGTGATACATGAAGATGAAAATGAAACTCTGGAGTGAATGGAGGACCATGTTAAAGATAACAAATGAGTGGACTGTAAATGAAGGCCCTGGTTCAGCGATCCACGGACACAATAACACACACTTTGAATGGCAAACCACAAGTAAAAACACTGTATTTATTAATAACTTAACGAAAGTTAACAGAGAATAACACTAGTAGACCATACGAATGGCCGATGCAGTAAGTAATTTCAGTGTGATGATAAACATTGTTGAAAACAAAGAAACATAGCGTCCTTTTCAACACCAAAGAAATTGATACAAAAAATATTAGGATGGCGGTGAGCAATAAACAATGAAGTTAAAGTGCACAAATAGTACCAGGATGGCTGTGAACAACAAGGCAGTGCAAGTGTTGCATAAACACAAAGCAGGGTCCACTAGATACTTATGCTAAGCTGCTGTAAGCTGGGTCTTCTCACCTGATGTAAACAAACCGCCATTTTATATCTTAGCGTGTGTTTTAAAAATAATCTGGAGCGCTCCGAACACGCTCTGTAATATTATCCGTAGCAGAATGGGCTATGTTTTTGTTTTGTTTTGACAGATCATGGACAGCAAGGATTTGGCATTGTGGATTGTTACCATTATTACTTTTGTCTTTAGCTAGATTGTAGTTACAACTCCACGATAACAGATTGTGTGTGCATAAGTCTAGGCTAGCTAGACTTTGTGGGGGATTTTTCATAGACCAAGGCCTAGACCTTACCCAATAAATAAGCGTTCTTGTAGTCTGGGGATTACGCCCCTAGGCATAAGTCGACGTAGAGCTTAGGTCTGGAGGTTAACCGCGTTCTTAGGACAAGGCCCTAGGCTTAGAGCAGATTCAAGTTCATGTTTGATTGAAATGAATCATTAGGTTTTGGTTTATACATGGTGCAAGTATGGTTTGGGCTCATCTTTATCTCACCAACCACATCAATGCTGTTTGCCTCGGGCCCGAATATCCATTATGCAAATGAAAATTGAGAAATGAAGTTTAAAGATATTAAAATTACCTGCAAATATAATAATCAAAGAATAAAAGTGGTAGACTATTTATGTAGGCCTATTTATTGCATTCAAATGTGCAACCGACTACTCAAATTGATGTCGAGCTGCAGTTTTCTGTTTGTTTACAAAATCTCTTTGACGTCCGTTGGATAATTTGCGCGTGCACTCAGTAGACACATTATCAAGGGGGCCTTGACTTCAAGATATAAAATGGCGCTTATACATTGTGGAAGTACAAGCGAAGACCCACCTTACAGCAGCTGTTAGGTATCTAGTGGACCCTGACACAAAGGACTCTGTTCATCTGGAAGAAAGAGGGGTTTATGAGGTTCCCTGTGGCGACTGCGATCAAACGTACATAGGCCAAACAGGCAGACGCATAGCAGTGAGGATAAATGAACACTCTAATGCTGTGAAAGCAGGTGACAAGAAATCAGCCATGGCTCAATATGCTAAAGCTTACTCGCATGTGATAGATTTTGACAAAACAAAAACTATTTGCCCTGTACAACAGCTCAAGCCACGTATTATCCGTGAATCTGTGGAAATTGAGAAACGGCCAAATAACATGAACAAAAGAGATGATAGCCAGAGCCTCCCTCTTGCTTGGAAACCTGCACTCATGCCTCGAAATTTAGTCCGTAGACCTATTCAGCCAAATCCCTCAAGGTGGGCAAATTTCAGTTTCCATAATTCAAACACGAATAACTTTAAAAAGAAACCAATCGGCCCTTGACAAGAAGCCGGATTTTAAAAAGGTTTCACTCAGTAAACTTGCTACTTTGTTTAAAATTGCCCCATTCGTTATTTTTTTGATAGACATCGCCCCGCCCCGCACCTTTTCAGATATGACCCACCCCCCCGATATTTTCTATATAACTCGCCGCCTCGCCCTTCAGCCGAGGAAATTAAGCGGGCGCTGCGTGTTCCCAACCATTTTGGCTCCAACCTCCGTGAGTCACAGTCCACCTTGAAAATGTCTACGTAGTACAGACGAAACGTCGGGGGACGCCCGGGTTTTGCCTGGTTCATCTTATTTTCGGGGGTTTTTTCCCCAAAGATCCTTGTTTTTATCCTATGGGGGGCCGCGAAAACCTACAACAATCCATCATATATATATATATGTTTTGTCTTAAGCTAATTCGTGATCCATGGTTAATGTTTTAAGTATCTTTACGGTAAATAATCACGCACAGTATTAAAGAAAATAACTTAATTTTTTAAAATTTTTAAAGTTATTTTCTTTAATACTGTGCGTGATTATTTACCGTTAAGATACTTAAAATAATATTTTTAAATCAACGTGGATAGGATAGGATTACAGCTTCCCTGAGATTTAAGGGGCTGCCATAGTTAACACAGATAAAAATATACAAAAACTTATCACTAAATAGTCAGAGACGGTTTCGGCCTTGCCTTCTTCGGTCGTTTTGGTCTACGAAGCTGTTGACCAGGAGAGGTTAAGTAGGGGGGGGGGGGGTTGAAGAAGAAGTGGGGGTGGAGGGTGGCAGAGGGCCCTCCAATATTGCACATGAGTGTGTGTGTGTTTTGTGGTGAGGAGTAGTGAGTGAGTGAGTGAGTGATGAGTGAGTGAGTGAGCGAGTGAGCGTGGAGTGAGTGAGTGAGCGAGTGAGTGAGCGAGTGAGTGATGACGGGGGTGGTGGGGGTGAGTGAGCGAGTGAGGGAGGGAGTGAGTGAGTGAGTGGGAGTGAGTGAGGATGAGTGAGGGTTTGGAGGGTGGGAGGAGGAGTGAGTAAGTGAGTGAGTGAGTGAGTAAGTGAGTGAGCGAGTGAGCGAGTGAGTGAGACAGGAGTGATGAGTTGACAGAGGAGTGAGTGAGATGACAGAGTGGGGATGAAAGTGTGAGTGAGTTAATCAATGAGGAGCAGTGAGTTTTTGGGTCAGTGAGTGACCAAAAGTGAGGGAGTGAGTGGTGGTGAGTGAGTGAGTGAGTGAGTGAGTGAGTGAGTGAGTGAGTGAGTGAGATGAGTGAGGTGATGAGGTGTGAGTGAATGAGCGAGGAGGTGGAGTGGGAGTGTAGTGAGGTGTATGAAGTGTGATTGTGTGAGTTTAGGTAGGTTTAAGTTGGGTTTTGTTGCGAGATTTTTTTTATCCATTGATGAGCGGCTCCATGGACCTTAACTCTCTGTCGGTTGCCCCGGAGCGTGAACTACTCGTGTAGTTGGGCAATCGTCAAACCGGGAAAGGTCAGGGGTTCCTGCGTGAGTGGGCACAGGTTTCGGCTTCTTGGGGTTTGTGTCACACCTATGGCCGCCATTCTATTGCAAAGGGGTTTACTGTTGGGGCCAATGATTCAGTGGACCAGGTTCACTTGAGCTGGTAAATACGTCAGTGGAGGCACAGTTGTGAGGGCCTTTAATGGGGAGGTTTGTTTGTGGCCCCCAGCTGTGAATGACGTAGTGCTGGGTGGATAGGGCAAGTTTTGCATCGAGGTCTTTTACAGGGAAAGGGGGACCGTCGGGTTCCCTATCGTCGCCATTTGTCCCAATCATGGGTCTCGTTAACAAGAAGGTCTTTGATTGGGGGGGCGTCTGAAAGCACGTCTAGCCACGAGCTTCGGACTCAGAGTTGGAAGTGCTTAACAAAGGCTTGACATTCGCCCCCACCCCCTCATTTGATCACTTTAAATTGGTAAGTGATGTTTTTATCATTTGAGGGAATCTCCTTTTTAAAACTGTCTTAAACGAAAAAAAAGCAGAATACAACAATAATACGCCCCGCAATCAATAAATTTAAACCTGCATCTGTTTGGGATCCCGTACCCCCTTGACCACCATTAAAAAAATTTACAAAAAACCCACAAAATGACAAAGTAGCATCTCCAATTCACAGAGAAGTTGTCAAAAACGTCAAATCTATTATTAAAAGAACGGAAAGCCACTCTAGTCTGCGAAATAATAATAACATGTAATTGAAAACAGCAGATAAATGCCCCGCTGAAAGTAAGGGAAAAGCGCATACTTGGGGGGGGGGGCGAACCGCCAACTGTCAGAAGGGACCCCCTACAAAGTTTGAAAGAGTCCTACGTGAATCACAAGAAAGGATTGTAAAATTTTTTGGAGAACCCGGGGTTCCCTCTCAAAACTTGAGTAAAACTCGATTAAACTTCTCACCCCCGAGGAGTCCAGGGACCCCTTTATTTACACTTCACCAAAAAAATTCCCAACAAACCAAATAATTTTTCCCGGACGTCCAACTATAAAGTTTCAACTCTCCGACAAAACGAATATCAGCATTTGTTTTCCACCTTCAAGACCAGCAAGAAGTTACCATTCACTCAAAGACACCAACCACTTTCTCAAAAGCGTTTTTCAAGATTTCAACAAACCCTCCCGAAAAAGTGTTATTGCGACAATAAGTAACACACTCTACCAAATATCCCCACAGAACAGGCTTGGCTGCGATGGAGCACTTTCTTAACACGTCCCGCGGATTCCGTACCAGGGACGACTTCCTCACCCTTTTTTGGCCGAAATGGTACTTAACAACAAAACCCTTCCTTTTCCAGGACCGCCACTCCTTCAATAAAGGTACGCTAGGGGGTACAAGAATGGCACCATTTTATGCAACCTGACATGGGAAAAACTAGAGGAAGACTACTGTAACTAAAAAAACAACCCCCCATCTTTTTGGCTCAGGTTTATCGATGAATTACGAGGGGGACCCATGGAGAAAAGTCTTCAACACTTTCAAAACGGCCTAACAACCCTATGCTGTCAAGTTCCGTGGCAAATCTCTCGCCATCACGTCACATTTTTTTGCCCGCGACGTGTACGTAAAAAAGGTTTCATTCCGCAGGACGACATTTTCAAGCCCAAAAATCCCCTCCAGATCTACACTACAAGATGTCACCCCTCACACCAAACGCGCTTTACCCACCCCCTCGCGACGCGGGGGGAAAACGCATATGCAGCCCGGGGGGAGGATCGAACCAAGTACTGCGACCGGATTACGGGGGCCTTCATCGACAGAGGTACCTGAAAAAGACGTCAGAAGACATTTGAGAACCCCACGTCAAAAGGGAAAGCAGTTGGTGCCAGACAACATCACCCCTCGTTACGCAATAGCACCCAGGGACTTCACGTCTCAATTGCACCCTTTAAAGAGTGGACACCACATTTGTCGGCCTCAACTAGGACACAAGATCTAAGCCAACAGTGCCCCGCGTAGTTTTCAGCCCGCCCCCCCAATCTAAGGACCTTTTTGTTAACGAGACCCTATGTTTGGCAAAGTGGCCCCATGGGGAAACCCTGACGGGTCCTTTCCGTGTAAAAACCCCTCGTGCAAAACTTGCCCTACCACCCAGCCACTACGTCATTCACAGCGGGGAGCCACAAACAAGCCCTACCCCATTAGGGCCATCACAACTGTGCCTCCACTGACGTCATTTACCACCAATGTAACCTGGTCCACTGAATACATGGCCCTAACGAAAACCCTTCTTACAATAGAAGGGCTGGCCATAGTGTGACACAGAACCCCCCAAGAAGCCGAAACCTGTGCCCACTCAGCAGGGAAACCCCTGACCCCCGGTTCGACGATTGCTAAATACACGATAGTTCGATCGCTCCCGGGCGAACCGACAAAGATTTTTGGTCCATGGGCCGTCATCAATGGATAACTAAATCTCGCAACAAACCAACTTAAACCTACGCTAAAAATCACACAAACACACATTTTTACACACTCACTACACCACACACTCAAAACTCACTCGCTCATTCACTACACATATTCATCACTCATATCACACACTCACTCACTCACTACTCACTCAACTCATCACTCAACCACCACTCAATCACTCACTCACTACTCCTCACTCGCTCATACTCGCTCACTCCTCACTACCGTCATCACTCACTCGCTCCCCTCACTCGCTCACTCACCACTCACACGCTCACTCGCTCATCACTCCTCACTCACTCACTCACTGCTCATCACAAACACCCCACACACACTCTGTGACATATTGGAGACCCTCTAGCCACCCTCCACCCCCACTTCTTCTTCAACCCCCCCCCCTACTCTAAAACCCCTTTCCCGGTCAACAGTTCGTGACCAGAACGACCGAAGAAGGCAAGCCGAAACGTCTCGTGACTTTTAGTATAAGTTTGTGTATATTTTTTTCTTGTTCAACTATGGCAGCCACCTCACATCTCAGGTAAGCTGTTGACCCTTTCTCTATCCCCGTTTATTATACCTAGCTGTTGGCAATACCTATTTTTATATATATTATAATTTTATTATATATATATATTATAATAATGACATAAGAAATTCTTTCGAGTTTCCGAGTTTAAAAAAGTTTTAATACCAAAAGTTTTTGAACAGTTCCCCTGCTCATTCTCAAGGTAAAGACTACAAATTAAAAACTTTTAGTAAACAAAAAAAGCAATAACAAAAAATATAAAAAGACAAAAAAAAAAAATAAGCAGACTCCCAAAGAAAAAAACATGGAACCATCTTTAAAACGACTTAAGATCCTTTTCCAAGCTTAGAAATGTGAAAGATGTGATTCCTATGAAGCTATGGAAATACGAAATTTTCCCTTTCGGGGGTTTTTTTTTAGAAAAAAAATATCGGAAGGGGAACCGTTAAAATCTCAGCACGTTGGAAGCATAGAACGCAAAAAAAACAGGGAAACTACATCTGCCTTTTCCAGCCTATTTTGGAAGGAGCATGGGTAGATTTCGCGAAACCCAAAGACTGTTGCCAGAGTGGACCATGAAGTATCTCGTATTGTTAGAGAAAGGGCCCTCGAAATGGAGAAACGACCGCAAACTTAAAAAATACGAGATGAGCGAAAAGACTAGACCCACCTGGAAACTGGCGTAGTGATAGCCATTTGGGGCCGATAATACCCCAGTTGCACGGAAAATGTATTCCTCCAGCTAGAGTGGATAGGAGAAGAAGAAGCCACTGAAGCTCCACCTACCAAACGCTGTTAAGGGCATCGCAAAGACTTAAATGTAATTTTTGAGCAGTTGCAGTGACTTGTTTTTTTCTTTTATATTATTTGTTATTGTCTTGTTTTTTATCAATGTTTTTTTAATTTGATGTCGTTTTCCTTGAGAATGAGCAGGGGAACTGTTCGAAAAAGTTGGGATTAAAACTTTTTTAAATCGGAAACTCGAAAAAATTCATTATGTTTTACTATACCGAGAAAAACTACGTAAAACATATTATATATATATATAAGGTTTTTGGATATTTCTGGCCGATTTGAATTAAGAACTGGTTTTTTTCTTTTAAGCCACGTTTATTTCCCTTAGGCCAAGTTTCGATGAAATTTTACTCATCTTTTTTCAGGGCCAATACAAATTAAATATTTAAAAAAGAAAACTACAAGTCAAGCTTTGCAGTGATTCTTTGAGTGTTTTAATTTTCCATAGTGCAGTGTTTCTATTTTTTTTTTTGTTGTATTTTTTTTTCCCAGGGTTTTTTTTCTGAATTTATCAAGTAATTAGTTTTCTTTTTTTAATTAATTTGTATTGGGCCCCGAAGAAAGATGAGTGAAAAAAATTTTATCGAAACGTTGGCCCCCAAAAGTGAATAAACTGGCATTATAACCGAAAAACCCATTCATTTAAAAAAAAAATATATAATTATATTATATATATATTATATATTAAAACGTTGGAACTAATAAAAAAAACCACACGGACTACCCGAAAATACAATGTCTGCATATATATAATATAATATAATTTCCATCTTTTAAAAAATTAAATTTACTCTTTCGGTTTACCACGTTATTGTTTTTAATCTGACGTCTCATTGGATTTCACCAATCTTTTCAAAGACGTAAGCCACTCAAGTAAAAAACCCAAAAAACAAAAAAACTTCAAGAGGGAACGAAAACAAAACCCAATAAAAACATAAACAAACATAATAAACAAGGCAAGCAAAGAAGTTAACTTTAAAGGAAATTTTTTTAACATGTGGAAAGAGTTAAAAAAAAACATGCATATTATTGATTTGTGAAAATAGTCTGCTTGACCAGAACTTGTGGGAGATTTCTTTCTTTCTTCTTGTCCTTTTCTTGACTTGTGGAAGGTAACCGGTTTTTTGAATATTTTGACCAGAGGGTTATTGACTTTTGTTAGGATCGTAGACTACAGCTGGAATATGGTTTCGGGAGCATTTAGCAATTTTTTTAGGAGTATCGTTAATGTTCTTGGTTTAGGCAAAGGTTTTTTGATGGACTTCCATGTCCAGATATAATATTATATATTAAATAATTTTTTCGAAAGGGGCTTTTTTCCCCGAATAATAAAGGGAGGTTCAAACTTTCCCCCCCTTTTTCCCCGTTTTGGAAAAAAAACATTTTTCCATCTTCAGGGGCGACGTGTCGACAGAGACTTGTTGACTTGGGCCCGTCCACTCGCAAACTTTGCGAGTGATATGTATATATATATATTGTGTGAGATTTTTATTGTGTGTGTGTGTGTTATGTTATTTAAGGTCCCGGGTTCTATCCCCGGTGTAGTCACTTTTTAATTTCTGTCTAAAGTACTAATATATATAATATACTAGGAAAAAAAGCTTAAGTCCCGCCCCGTTGTTGGATGAGCGTAATTGGGCATTGAGTGCCATGTGTTTTTCGCGGATTTTCTGTTTTTCTGTGCAAAAATATTTCTTATCAAGTTTTTTTTTAAATTAAAAAAAATTTAAAAAAAATTAATTTTTATTTTTTTTAAATTCATCGTAATTTTAAAAAAAAAAAAAATTTTAAAATTGCAATTTTTTTTAAGAAAATAATTATTGATTTCGCTCAAATTTAACACGAGTACATTTAAATTTATAAAATTTTAAAGGGTTTTGTAAAAAAAAACATTCAATAGGATAAAGCATGTAGGTGTTGTGTTATAAGTCAAAGAATTGTTTTTTAAAAAAAAAAAAAAACCCGTAAAAAATTTTGATTTTCATGAGGGAATAAAAATTTTTTGATTACCCAAATTTCACAAGGGGTTTTTTAAATTTATAAAATTAAAGGTTCTGTGGAAAAAATCATTACAATAGATAAAAGATGTAGGGGTTAAGGTCGGGGGGGAAAAATTTTTTAAAAAAACGAAAAAAAAAAAAAAATCTAAAAAATTTCGTTTTTATAAGAAAAATTTCCCGATTGCCTCAAAAACGTGGCAGTTTTTAAGTTCAGAGATTTCGAAGACCTCCATAAAAAATTTTACCCCTCGGGGGTATCGATTTAGCCGGGAAACGTGTTAACAGACCACAAAAAAAAAAAAAAAAAGAAAGAAAAAAAAACACTCCGGATTTTTTTCTCCAGTGTAGTGAAATGGAATCTTCGCTTCGCTCATCCAATTAATGTAATCGGTTTTTCGGTTTCAATGCCACGTATATTTTCATTAAGCCGACGTTTCGATGAGATTTCACCCATCATCCTCAGGGCCAATACAACTTTAAATATAAAAAACGAAAACTACATTACATTGATAAATACAGAACAAAACTGGAGAGAAAAAACAATAAAAGTCAACAAAAGAAATCACTCCACACATGACGAATTAATACCATTCAATGAAAGCATTGAAAAGCTTGTGTTGCAAAGAAACAAGAAAGTCACTACATGTCCGTCTTTACGTTTTTCGTCATGGATCTGGTCACTCTGACCGTCGATTCATTTACTTGTAGATCATCTGCATGTATTAACTGAGGCGTTGATTGTTGGTCTGTAACTGTAGGTTTTACAGTTAGCCTATGTGATTTTACAAGGATCCCTGAAATTGCAGGTTTCCATGTTACCGATAAACGTTGGCTATCTTGCTGCTTATTTAGACTGTGAGCTATTTTGTGAAAATGAAAATGAAAATATACGTGGCATTGAAACCGAAAAACCGATTACATTAATACATATCGGCCACGAAAACCTTAAAAAAAAAATATATATATATATATATATATAGGTATATATTAAGCAAAACAATATCTTGAAAATGGATAAAGATACTGATTTTTTCAAAATTATTGTAGAATTTCATATGAAATTTCTCACAGGACCATAGTACCCCAAACATACACAAATACTTGTTTGACAAGATTGCGGGATGTGACTGCTGTCCTTAAATAAGCGAGCCAAATTCGATTGTTCGAATAAATAAATAGCAAGCAGTTTTTTGTAGATTCTCTTCTAATTCTTATTCTGCAAAAGTTTTAATTAGTAAGTAACTCTGCACCGTGCGAATAGTTCATTGCATTTCCAACGAGCTTAAAACATTCCTGATAGCAGGCTTTTTGCACTGTGACCACGCAGCTATTCCGTCCTAAACGATGTCGTTAGTGACGTATTATGTCAGAGTAAGCTAATTAGGCGAATAAATGAATAGTCACTCGGGTTTCTTGCTCTCCTTCCACCGAGTGTACGTATTGAATGGGTGGAATTAAGTGAGCTCCGAAATTCAAACGGACACAAAACATGATGTTTTCTCACGGGTAGCGGCGCTGGTCAAAAGCCGAACAGCGGCCAGGTGTAGTGAAACGATAAACAACACTACTCGATTGTTTTTACTCAAAGTCAACCGGGCAGAGGTTTATGGTGTTGCTCCATGCGGGCCAACGGGACCGACAGGCGGCAAAAAAATCATGAAAAATGTATGAGTGAAACAGAAAATGGTGATATGTGTGCGACCGTGGTCAGTGTATAGGAGATCACAGCTGTACTAAGCTTTGCGCATGACTCACTATGAGTGTGCGACCGTGGTCAGTGTATAGGAGATCACAGCTGTACTAAGCTTTGCACATGACTCACTATGAGTGTGCGACCGTGGTCAGTGTATAGGAGATCATAGCTGTACTAAGCTTTGCGCATGACTCACTATGAGTGTGCGACCGTGGTCAGTGTATAGGAGATCACAGCTGTACTAAGCTTTGCGCATGACTCACTATGAGCGTGTGTCGAATTAAATGGGGGAGGATCTGTTTATTTTTTTATATAACCTGTTGTTGCAACTTTAGCGTATGTAATTGTTAAAATCGTGTTCGACCAGTATTTTGATAAATTGATGTTGATTTGATATGTCTTAGGCAACACCTTTTCAATTTTTGAATTGCTATTTGTTGTAAAATGTGTTAACAATTTAATCGTAGGAGCAATGTATTGACAACAAATCGATATACAATTTATAACAAGAATATTATATTATACGTGTTGAAGTCAATAAGATATCATCTCCATTTTTATTATTTAAAGACTTTTTCTCGATTTGGTTCATCGGGATACACTCCCGTAGGTGTAATTGTTATTATTTTTGTTTATTATTTGTTTCTCATATTATTTGTTAGTTGTCATTTTTTAATTTCTAAATTGTAGTAAATAATATAAAGACTGGATGCGATATACAAATATTAATAAATATATTAATTAATTCGTGTGTAGAGTGTACCCACTTAGTTGTATTAACTGAATCTCAGAGGGGGACAGTAATATATTCAATAGATCTTTTTTATTTAATATTTTTTTATAATTTCTACTCTCCAGCTTTGTCAACGTTTTGGAATCATTTATTATTCACTGTGCTCAAAACGTTAGGAGGTCGTTGAGACAAGCGTCCGTTTTAACGCATAAATTAACCCGCGTAAACTTCTAAACCGCCTTGAACGCTAGTAAAATAAACGGGGTCTTTGTATCCACAAAATGAGTTGTAAACAGTTATTATTAATTTAATTTTCTAATTTTAAAACAACATTTGCTTTTACATTGAAGACAACAACAGGATTCAGTGTTTAATTTTATTGTTCTTCGTCTACCGGAAAAGTTTAGTTCCCTTTGAATAATTATACACATTGAAAATGTCATTCGATTGTTTGAAAGATGAACGAAATCTCAAGAGCAGGCAGTATACACAACAGTAATTCAATAAAGTTATTTTGACATGTAATTATTAACAGTCTAAAAGTTGTTAACCACATGATTTTCTTTAAACATTTATTGATTCAAACAATACAAAATTTGGAAAATATCAAATAGGCATAGCAGTAGCATAGCTAGATCAAATTTAATGATACAAATTTGTATCAATTAATAGAGTTATACTTTTAAAATGTTGAGAACACAATAATTAGTATATCTAGCTAGTGTACATACCTAAAATACTTGTAGGTGAACGCGACAAACAAACTTTTCCATATGATATATGATTCCATATGATCACCATAATAATTTTGTGATGAGATTGTTAGAGGAACATGAAAGAAATACAATATCACATTATCGAACTGACTTCCACTGGATCCCCACAGGGGTAGTGGTCCCAATCGTGATGCAGCCATAGACATTAAACACCTATAGTAGGCTAGATACGCAGTCCCAATACCTCCACACAGGCGCGAGCGTAGCAAATTGAAGAGTCAATCTGCCATATGGCGATGTGGCGTTTTAATATATGCCTTTTTAATGCAATAAAGAATCTTACTGAGTTATTTAATACGGTTTTAGCTTGTGCAGCAAGGGAATGTACCAACAGAAACAATAAGAAGTAATTGCATAAGGGAATTTAGTAATCATTTTGTGTTATGGCTAATATGCTCACCTGTGAACCATGACGGCCATCTTTAAAAATATTTGTGCTACAAATCGCTTCCATGTACTTAACATGCAAACAGGAAATTAAAGGTGTCTTCAAATTGTCACGGAAGTGGACCAATGACTGCGGATCTAGCCTGCTATCGGTGTTTAATATCTATGGATGCTGCACATTTCACAAAATGAAACAATTCCCGGAGAGATGTCCGACACTTTAGGTCCCACAAGCACTGAATGCAACCCCTCTTTCAAGACGATTCATCTTGATAAACATTCTAGACGCGCATAAAATAGTGTAAATAGTGCAGCGTCAAATGGTCGTATTTCTTATTCCCGTGCAACTTTTTGGTAAGAATATAGCACCATACGTCGTTATGCTCAGTAGGCCTCACAGAATATGAATCGCTTTGGTGCCAGAGCGCCGCCCGCGACTGGGGGCGGGAAAGCCACCCCCAAGTTTGACCACGCTCGGGAATATAAAACGCTCAATAACAGCCAAATGGTTGATCGGACAACACAAAATCAAGAGGCAAATTATGCTTAAAATGAATGGATTCAGGTTATAAGATACTAATTCATTTTCGCCGCCCGCAACTGGGGGGTGCAGGGACGCCGCCCCCAAGTTTACCACGCTCGGGAATATAAAACGCCCAATAACAGACAACCGGTTGATCGGTCAACAAAAAAATCAAGAGGCAAATTATGGTTAAAATGAATGAATGATGTCATAAGATAATGGTATTTTACCGCCCGCAACTGGGCGGTGGGGACGCCGCCTCCAAGTTTACTATGCTTGGGAATATATAACGCTCAAAACAGCCAAACGGTTGATCGGACAACAACAAAAAATCAAGAGGCAAATTTTGCTTAAAATAAATTAATCAGGTCATAAGATAATGATTTATTTCCGCTGCCCGCAACTGAGGGGTGAGGACGCCGCCCCCAAGCATGGCCACGCTTTGGAACAACATGGAATAAACAACATGGAACGCATTAACAGCCAAACGGTTAATTGTACCAAAATTATGTAAGATACCGACTAGGCCTATGTGTCAATTTAATGGAGCATAATTTATTGCCGTCAGTGAGGAAATTAGGAAGCACGTAGTACTCAAGTTATGGCATAAAATTAATTCTGCAATCCTTATTTCCACACACAAACAGTGGAGTAGTATTGATGCAAGTTGGTTTGAAGTTGGGTTGTACGGTCCTTGTACAGTCACAAATACTCGATGGGAAACATGTTAAACGTAGTATTGATGTCCATTTACCATTACAAGCATTACATTGTCTGTTCATGGAAGCTTTCTTTAAAAAATATCCTTAACTTGAAGCCCCTTGCAAACCTCAAGCGCAGAGTTGGATACAAAGATGGCATCCGAAGTGTACATACAGAATTAAATGACACCATGTCAGGTCGGAACTTGTCGGAACTCATTCACGAATTCCAAAAAGAATTTTCTTCTCGTCCCGTGTTTAAATCGCTAATTCAATACAATATGCAAATGTAAAATGAACTCATGTCTTTTCACAATATCAGTACGCTCTGGTGATTGGGATGTACACCACAAAGTAATGAATGCAATGACAAAATATTCTTTGCTCGCGATAAACTTAATATCGCAAGAGTTATTCCATTGTATTGAGCAGAGATGGCCGAGCTACCTACAAAATCACCTGAAATATACGACGTTTTTATTGCTGGAAACTGGGTTGTCAATAAAAACATTGTTCAGTTTTGTTCTATTGGAAGCATGCACAATGCAAAACAGGATTGTAGGGCTTTCATTGAATCCAAATGCACTGACTCACTTCTTTCTAATTGCTCCCGAGCTAGATGCCACGATTAGTACTAGAATCAAAGAAGATCGCAGGCGTAGTTGATCTATATCAACTAATAGACAATCCAATGAAAATTGCTCATTTTTGAATAGACACAAAAATGACATAGAAACTCTCACTAAAACACTGAGAGACTTGCCATGAAATCTTTTTTTTATGACTACTCAACTCATCAATATAATCACAAAAAGAGTCATGCCTTTAAAGTTCTAAACTATGTTTGCAGCAGAAACGTCATAGGGCAAGAAAAAATACGTAGTTTTTGTTGATAACAAGAGGATAACATCAAGCAACGACAATCTATGGTCATTAAGAGGTTAAATCTTCAAATGTGGAAAAATGCAGTAAAGAAATTGCTGTTAAAACCAAAAATAAAATAGTCTAGTTAATATAAGATTGAGCATTGTTCTTGAGGTTACTTGTTGTTACCCGCTCTAGACCTGATGTAGACCTTCACTTGACTGTTGACTCGTATGAGTTATCAGTGGTTCCAACTTCCAAGAGCATTGTCTTCCGCAGATGGAACTATGCATCATTGCTCAAAAAGTGTTCTAATGGGGATTCTTGAGAAAATTCCATGCGATTCGATGAAAGTGGTTCAATGCGCGTAGCTATTGTTGATGGTATGGCCGAGCCCGAGGTACAAGCGTTCAAGCAGACAGCGGACAGAACTAGATGCAGTGAACTGACCGATAAATTTGTGAAACAGCTTGATCAAAGATACATCAATGATGTAATGCTCGTCGTGTCTGATCGTTTTAATGTACCAATGTCCCTAAAGTCTGCTACTCGTGACAACAGACTATGTGGAGCTAACCCTGTGGCTTACAGGGTGGAAGATAACACTTACGTTGGCCACATTAAGATGAAAAAAATCTTGTCACACAATTCCACAAAAAGTTAATTGACTGCTTACTTATCTGAAAACATTCTTGATCACGCAGTCCTTACCATAAGAAAGTTGTAATGGCATGGTCAAATCAAGCAAAATCGAACATAATAGAATTGGAGAACTTAAAAAGCTCGCAAGAAGAGGCGGATACAAAGATGTTCCTTCACGCTGTTGATCCTACTGTACGAGGAGCATCCCAGTACATATTTTCTCTCCGGACACCGATGTATTTGTTCTTTTCGTCATAAGATATCCCGATCTATGCAAGAACTCAGCGTTTGTCACTAGAAGAGGAATTAAAGAAAGAGTTATTCCACTGGCTCCTATTAACAACGCAAAGGTGTAAAGAAGGCAGCGGCTCTTCCAGGATTCCATGCCTTTTCTGGAGCAGAAAACACTGAATGCTTCGTAGGCAAGGGTCTTCATGTCCTACCTCTAAGTCCTCCTACTCCTATGTCATTTCCTACGAGTTGCTTATGTCTTTTGTATTGTTCAATGAGTCATTTATACAAAACAATGGATCAGTCCACAATAATAAAGGCTTAACATTGCTTTTTAACATATGAATAAACATCAAATCCCATACAATTGTTTTTACTTGTATTTGTCTTCAATTTAACTCATTATCGATGGTGTTATAATTATTATTTTTATTAATAAAACAATAATTTTTGCAACTTGTAAGATAAATTATTATCTTATAATCTTAATTCATTTATTTTAGGCATAATTTTCCTCTTGAACATTTTTTGTCCGACCAACCGTTTGGCTGTTTTGAGCGTTATATATTCCCAAGCGTTGTAAACTTGGGGGTGGTGTCCCTGCACGCCCCATTTCCGGGCGGCGAAAATGTATTATTATCTTATGACCTTAATCCATTCATTTTAAGCATAATTTGCCTCTTGATGTTTTGTTGTCCGACCAATCGTTTGGCTGTAATTGGGCGTTTTTATTCCCGATCGTGGTAAACTTGGGGGTGGCGTCCATGCACCCCCCAGTTGCGGGCGGCCAAAATGAATAAGTATCTTTTTGACTGAATCCATACATTTTAAGCATAATTTGCCTCTTTATTGTTTGTTGTCCGATCAACCGTTTGGCTGTTATTGAGCGTTTTATATTCCCGAGCGTGGTCAAACTTGGGGGCGGCGTTCCCGCCCCCAGTCGCGGTCGGCGCTCTGGCACCAAAGCGATTCATATTCTGTGAGGCCTCCTGAGCATAACGACATATGGTGCTATATTCTTACCAAAAAGTTGCACAGAAAACCATTTGACGCCGAACTAAAACCCCAATAGAATCTAACACCTTTCATTGTGATTCAGACTCCAATTATATATCAATCGGCATCTACTAAGCAGCTAATAAACCCGCCAGGTATCTGGCACAGTCCACACACGGTTATTAAGGCTATTGTACCGCCTCTGGCCGATAATTTGAAAGTCGAAGAAACATGTCTGATAAGTGAAAAGTTTTCTGAATGAAAGAAGGCCTTTAAAATAACAGAAAAAAATGTGAATTTTTTTGGACGGGACATAACCTCACTTTTGGAAATTATATTTAAATTTCTGGACAAAAGTGTGATATACAAGACTAGTTCAAAATTAAATTTTGAGAATCGGTTTTCTGGACATAGTTTCTAAACACCTTTAGCTACAACTTGACTATAGCTAAAATAGTTTTCTGAAAATAACAGTTGGTGTACAAATTTTTTTGTCAAACGGTACAAAACTCGTATTTGTTGGACAATAGTGTGATATACAAGACTAGTTCAAAATTAAATTTTGAACTAGTCTTATATATGACACTTTTGTCCAAAAATCTAAAAATAATTTCCAAAAGTGAGGTTATGTCCCGCCCAAATAAATTCACAATTTTTTTTCTGTTATTTTAAAGGACTTCTTTCATTCAGCAAACTTTTCAGACATGTTTCTTCGACTTTCAAATTATCGGCCAGAGGCGGTACAATAGCCTTAACACAACACTCCAGGTTATTCTTCATTGACAGTCTCGTAATTTATTAGCCAAACTCTCGACAGTTTCATCCCGGCAGAATGATATTTGATATCAAACGGTTTAAACCGGTTCGCATTCATATATTAAGATAAAAAAACTCTTATAATATACAATTTGAAACCCAACACCTGCAAGATATAGCGAGTTACAAAATACGTTCCTGGAGTTCCAACCATTTTTCTCACTGGACAAACCTCATTATGCAAATTCCATTCGCCATATTATTTGTCTCCTAGATAGTGGACAATACACAGCGATTGATCGCTAACTCTGCATCCACAACTGTCTGTCTGTCTGTCTGTCTGTCTGTCTGTCTGTCTGTCTGTCTGTCTGTCTGTCTGTCTGTCTGTCTGTCTGTCTGTCTGTCTGTCTGTCTGTCTGTCTGTCTGTCTGTCTGTCTGTCTGTCTGTCTGTCTGTCTGTCTGTCTGTCTATCTAGTTTGTATAATATTATGGTAACTACTAAAAATAAATCATACAAACTTATTCCTGAAAAAACTGTCATCGTTGTTACAAAATTAATGTAGGCCTACCACTTTTCTTCACATTGTGTTTCTAAATTTTGCTAAATTTTATATTGAAGTTTTTTACGAATAATTCCGCTTAAATGACATCTACGATCTTTGCTTAATTTTCTTTTGATCATATACTATTATTATCATGATACAAACTCACTTATCATAATCAACTGCATCGCAAATCCACCACAAGAACCAGGCAATAAACCACACACAACCAAACTTACCAAACATTTTATGTTGTTACAGAAGTTCTTGCTGTATAATATTTCCACCTTCCTGATTTTAGTACTAGGGAAACGCCAAAGTCGTTGTTAGACGAGTGAGTGAGCCATGTGTTTAGTACCTGGTATAACATTCCTTTTCTTCCCCATACCTTAGCCTAGCCTATCATAGGCTAGAGTGGATCATTATGGCCTTACAGTTGATGCGCCCTACACTTAAAAACCCCTATTATTTATACCACAATATAATTATCAATATTAAATGCAAAAAAAAGTCTAGTTGGCTAAGGCGCCATTATACCCAAAATGTGGGAGACCTGGGTACAAACTTCCGGTCGGAAAAGATTTTTTTATTTCTGGATTGTATTTAACAAATTATAAAACATGTTTTGAAATGCATACAATACTATGGAAAACATAGCCAGCCAGTACGAAATACGAGTAAAGATTACAAGGTTTACTCAATGTCCCAGCAGAATTTAGGGGAACCTTGGTCGTTCCATATTCGATATACCTTGATCATTGATATGCATGTAATCACGGCCTACCAAAAATTATTTGATAAAAATGACATCTTCAAGAAAAAGCATTGTTGATAAAATGAAATCTACACATTTCAAGCATATTTTTAAATTTATTTTTTCTTGTGGCTTAAATCGAAATGGATTGCGCTCATTTTGTTAGCAGTTCTAAGTTACCTGGTCGCGGATGTCTGTTTAAATTTAAGTTCGATCTATTTGGCCGTTTGGCCGTATGAGCCCGGACAAACAGAATTAATCACGACAAGGCCCGATCGAGTAGCGTTAAAAAAATCTTCATTCGCTTCGC
The DNA here is from genome assembly GCA_024449915.1 of Sweltsa coloradensis. NCBI lineage: Eukaryota > Metazoa > Arthropoda > Insecta > Plecoptera > Chloroperlidae > Sweltsa > Sweltsa coloradensis. Next base: position 47,367 of record JAMZAV010003855.1, read on the forward strand.
TCACGCGTCTAAATACAGTATTTGACACTCCGCCATGATTTTTCAATAAGTGAGCTAGCTAAAACAAAAGATATAACATAAGTATGTTTTTTTTCTTAATTAATTTTAAAAACAAATCAAATACGCTGATACTTGAACACATGACTATTTGTCGCTCAATATAGTAGGGCGGTTTGTACAAACTTATAATTATATTGGAAATCTGTGGTTGTAAATTGTACAAAAAAAGTATGTATGGTTTTCTCTCCACTGGCGTATAAAAACACGTTTTGCATTAAACAATTTTTCATTTTGCATTCTCTTAAATCACACTTTAAAGTCTATGCACAATGAAATTGATAATTTCCAATTAATAATTTTTTTTATCTCTAAAACATAATATATTTTCATGTAAAATGTTTTTTAAGAGTTTGATATGTATGTCTGTTTCTTCTTGTTTGATATTTTTTTTAAATTATTTTTGTATATAATTCCCTTAGGTCCCCCCTATTTTGCATAAATTAGTATGCTTATTATGTAATGAATGTACGGAATAAACATATAAATTAATTAATAATAATAATAAAATAATAACAATAATAATTAACTTTTACATTTTTAAAACAATTACAATAAATTACAATTACAATTACAATTACAATGTACATATTTTTTTACGACAACTGCTATGAATCAATAACTATGTCTTTTAAAGCGGGCTTACGCTAAAACCTTATATTGATAATAAAAAATATTAATATAATATTCAAAATTTAATTGACATAGAAAAATTATTCAGTGAAGACATTCATATGGAATTTGGATTAGATAAATGTGGCTTCAATGCATATAAAAAGGGGAAAAATTGCAAGAAACTGACAATTACCAAATTGGTGTTGGTCAAGAATTCCAAACATAAACAATAGGCAAAAAGATACAATACCTAGGAATGAGGCAAAACTTATTCTTAACCCCCAAGGAATTAAAAAATGTATTTAAACAAAAGTATGAACATAGAGTTAAAACTATCTTAAAAACAAATGTTAAAGGAAGCTATAAAATCAAGGCATTAAATGCATGGGCTTTTATTGCCAATCTTGACCTTTTCATTTGGTATTGTGAAGTGGTCAGATGTGGACTTGATGGACCTAGATCGTTTAAACCCAAGAAGACAAATGACCTTCTTCAGAACTCACCCCCCCAAAAGCATCTTCTGAAAGGTTTTTTATTACCACGGGGAAGGGTGGAAGAGGATTGGTAAATATTCGGTCATTGGTGCTATTCGCAATTTTCATAAACTCAGATCATAACTTTCTTAATTCTACCATTCCATTATCACCAAGAACTTAAACTCCGAGATAAAACTATAACTCCCCTCAGGCTAAATGACGATTCTTTCATCCAGAAATATACATAGAAGATTTAAATTGAAGTGAATGTCTGGAATACTAAATCATTTTCATGGGAGGTACCCGAAAAGCATCCAGCAGCCAATATTGACATTGTTAAATCAATAAGATGGATTCACAAAGGAGATTTGTTTGCTGAAACCGAAGGATTTATGTTCCCGCATCCAGATCAGGTTATAAATACCAACAACTATAAAAATTCATCATCAAATCCAATGACAATGATATGTGTAGAAAATGCAAAAAGTTTACAGAGACAATAGACCATGTTATAGCTGGGTGTCCTTAAATTGCCAACACGTGGTATCTCAGTAGGCAAAATCAGGTAGCAAAGATAGTTTATAAACATCTGGGAAATGAACGCACATCTACTTGTAAATCCACCTCCTTATTACAAGTATTCTCCTGCACCTGTGATCGAAAATGCAGAATTTATAATGTTTTGGGGTAAACAGGTTATAACAGACAAAACCATAGACCACAACAACCGGACATCATTTTATGCGATAAATCTAACGAATTACATATCTAATTGACATTGCGATCCCCATGAGTAAAAATATTGAGAACCCCGGGAGAACACTAAGGGGGAAAAAATATCAAAATTTAAGTCAAGAAATAACAAGATTTGGAAAATGAAAACTTTTTACTGTCGTGCCTATCGTGATCTCAAGCCACTGGAGTCTACCATCTTCCCTCTCTGCCAGCCTACAATGCCGGGGTCTTTCTCCAAATCTCTACATCACATGCAGAAAGCAGTCATCCTTCAAACGTGCCACATAGCCCAAAGATTTTTGCAGTAATCACTCTCTTTTCTCTCTCTCTCCCCTCTCATCTCTTCCTCCCCTCTCTCCTCCTCTCTCCCTCTCTCTCTCTCCTCTCTCTCTCTCTCTCTTTTTTAAAAGATTTTGCCATACAATTGCTTGTTTTATGAAAAGAAATTTTTTATTGATTTTTTTTATCACACTCATCTTATTATTATTTTGTTAATTAGATTAATTTGTCTACAGTAATATGTGTACTATACTTATGTTTTCACGCTGTTTATAATGTTTAAAATTTTGTTGGGCTTGGGCCCCCACCCCGCCTTGTGTATACCAGGGACGCAAAAGTACCTGAGATTGTTTGAACAATAAAGAACCACTATAATAATAATAATAATAATAATAATAAATAATAATAATAATAATAATTATTGATTCATAGCAGTTGTCGAAATTGTCTGGGTTCGAACCCCAGTCGGGGCAAACTTTTTCGACAACTGCTATGATCAATAACTATGTCCCTTAAAGGCGGGCTTTTGCTTAAAAACCTAATATTAATAATAATAATAATATAATAATAAAAATAATAATATAATAATAATAAATAATAATAATAATAATTATAATAATAATAAATAATAATAATAATAATAATAATAATAATAATAATAATAATAATTGAAGAGAAATTATAACATTGACGGGACGTTTCGTCGCGTCGTGGTGGTGAATAATTTTTCATTATTCCTTACTTCTAGACTTTTACTTTTACGCAAAAATAATAATAATATATATATTTTTTTTTTATTGAAATACATATCTCTTATACATTTTTTTTATCAAACAAATTCGGCCATCCCAAGCTGCACAGGACAGCTTAACTGTGGAACATGTTATTGTTACATTAAAGAAAATCATGCATGTGAAATAATGATTTTTAAATAATTCAATATCTCAAAATTCTAGATAGCATACAATAATTAGTGAAGTAACAGTAAGTAACAGAAAGCATTTAATGACTCAGGGGTGTATTAAAAAAATAAATAAAATAAAAATATATAACACTAAAATAAAAGATTAAAATAGTAGATAAAAACAAGTAATTAATGTGCAAATTAAATACTTATACCAGCCAAAAACATTTTTGTGAAGCAAAAGTTTGCAGATAATACAGTGAATAAAAATTGAATAGAACAGATATAGAACAGTGAATATTAGAGTGCTAATTCATGTACATTAAATTATGAAACACTTATGTAACAAATTCACAAGTACAAATACACAACAACCCTAACTTCACTGCATATTTCCCTAATAAAAATGCCTTTAGCTCTCTTTTTATTTCATAAAAAGTCTCTAAATATCTGATGTTCTTCGGATACTATTAAAAAAGAAAGGTATAGTGGGAGCTAATGTTCTTTTAAACCCTACTTATTTGCAACACGTGGTAACTGGTATACTTTTCCCAAGATTTGGAACGAGTAGAAGTTGTGGCGATTTTTTCAATTTTTGTGAGTATTAACAAAAAAATGTTTCAAAACTAATTTACATGTGAATAATTTCTGTAAAGGTAAAACGTTTTGTAGTCTATAAAAAATCTAAAGTGCTTAAATTATTTTCAAAAATGATCATCTTCATTATTTTATTTTGAATAGAGATTATGCTATTTAGCTGTGATAACGAAGCATCTCCCCAAATTAACGACCGTAAGAAAAACCGACTCTGCAAGGGCTATATAAACCATCTTTACATATTTAAATGGTAAAATACTTTTAACTGCATATAATTGGTAAGCGCATGACCTTAAGCGTTTTTCATATTTTTTCAGCTTGTATATTCAAACTAAAGTTTTCTATCAATTTTCAACCCCACATACGGGTGGCTGTAAACATTGCAATTGATGTATCACACAAACAAATTTAGATCAATTTTAACCCGCGTTTCAGATGTAAGCATTCAAAATTGTGGCAATAACATTGATATTAGATTTCGACCCGCGTTTCGGCGGCAAAGAAATGTGCACAATCTTTGTTTTTTTTAATATTTACGATTAGCCTTACGTCATGGTTCCACCTGAGTAAATTTAAAAATCATTTTAAAAATGTATCTTTTTTGCAATTTTTTGTTTTTATGGATAGACACTAAAGCAAAGTCATCAGCGTAGCAAAAAGCAATGCACTTAATAATATACTTATCAAAAATATTTACATATATTAAAGTAAAGTTGAGGTCCTAAAATAAGCCTTGTGGTACGCCACTGCTACGTGACTTTTTATTCCTATACACTTCGCCTATTCTTACAATTAACTTTCTGCTCGATAAATAATTTTTAAACCAATTTAAAAATGTACCTCTAACCCCAATACTTTCCCAACGCATCTAGCAGCTTATTAAAATCAGGGTGTCAAATGCTTTTTTATTATCGATTAACATACAAAGAATGTTAAAATTTTTTGTCTAGCTTAGTATTAACTAGGTCAGAAAAAGGGTGCCAAAAGGTCTACGGTAACTTTTTTCCTCTTTGAAATCCATATTGTTGTTCGTATTTTTTTTTTTTAAACTTCGTCATGTAATCTATTAAGCAATTTGCCACGTATCTTTCAAGTATTTTTTCAATGCTACACATGATGGCAATTGGGCCCATAATTAACATATTTCAAATGGTCGCCCTTTTTGAAAATTGGCCTGACAACAGATGTTTTCAACGTTCTGGAATAATACCCTCCTTCAAGGATAAGTTAAAAAATAGGGCAATAACTGGACTGATCTCATCAACTATATTTTTGCAAATCCTTAACACTAATTCCGTCAATACCTGCCTTTTTATTATTATTCATTTTTAGTATTTATTTCTTTGACTCCGGTCGCTGAGATAGGAGGCACGTAAAATCGACTGTATTGTTCTCGTATGCATTATCTCTCATATAGTTATCGACACACTTAATGTCGCAAATGTGAACAATATTTTCAAATTTCATCTACAAAGGTATTTGCAAAATTATTAGCAATGTTTGGAATTGTATCATGTCTACCTAAAAATTTATTTATAACTTCCTCAACTGTAATCTTTCCTTTTCCGACCCATTATATCACTAAAATTTTGGCCACGTTGCTTTTCTGCAGTCTTTACCCTGTTCTAATGCATGTACATAGCAATGTCGTTTACCATCGATTATATTTTTATTTGTTCTATTTCTTAACCTATTATAATCTTGCCTATATTCATTTTTAAATACACTGAATTGTGGACATTTTTTCCACCTTTGAAAAGCGCAATCTCTTTCCTTTACTGATTTTAATAACTCTTTCGTCATCCACACTTTATTCACTCTTCTTTTAACTTTCGACTCTTTAAAATTAATATAATAAAAATAATAATAATAATAATAATAATAATAATAATAATAATTAATAATAATAATAATAATAATAATAAAAATAATAATAAGAATAATAATAATAATAAATAATAATAATAATATAATAATAATAATATAACGGGTGTCTATCGACTGACCTACGCTCGACTGTCACAATTTAACTGTCATAATAACGATTGACCTTAAGACCATATAAAATACATTACATGTTGGTTATAACAGTTGCCCACCTACCAGTTGCACATTATGCCAGTCTTGAAATTGAATGTAGCCTTTTTGAGTGTGCAACCGTTATAACGGCAACTGACATAGCATTGTTTCTTATGGACGGTCAGTTGCTCAATTGTGAGTCGTTCAAATATTCTTATTTTATTTTAATTACCTTCTTACTGTTTTTGTGCAACTGTTATAGAAACAACTGCTATAACAACAACTGTCCATAGGCTATTTCTGACGAATGAACTACTTTCGATAGTTACCAGTTGCTCATATGATAATCTTTTCAAATATTTTTTTTTAATTTTAAATTTTAAAGGCAAACCTTTTAAAAAACTAAATTAGTGTGCGACTTACTGGGCAGGCCATATGTTAACGTTAAACTCTTTCAAACCCCTCTTACAGTTCCATTATGTCATTGCCCCTTTTTTCAAAAAATATTTTATATTTAAAAAAATTCTGTGAAACGCCATAATCTCTATTTAAAATTACATTTTTAGTGGAGAACTGTCATGTGACAACCGCAGGGCGTGCGACTCTCAATGATGATATAGTTAACCTTTTTGGCCCTAGCGGGCCCGCATGAAGTTTGGCGAATGTACCCCCTAAAAATAACGTATAGTACAACTTTATTTATTTAAACAAAGCTCTGCCTTTACTTAAAGGTTGTCTTAAGACACGAATAACAAAAGAAATTAATTTACATTTATACAAATTACTTTTAAACAAAAGAAAAATAAGTTACAGATTATGAAAAATAAAATGAAATGAAAAATGAAGTGAGAAGTATGATTTGTGAATAAAAAAATAAAAATACTGTTTATACTTTTACTTCTTGTTTTGGGGCCATATAATGATTTCTAAAAATCAAAATCGATCCTTTAAAAAGAAAGGGCACCAAGTCATAAAAAAAACTCGCTTTAATCTAAAACGTTTGAAAAAATTTGACAAAAAAACCCGGGTATCGTTCCTCTTGCTCCTTTTAAAGAGCCCGTCACCTCATTTCCTTATACATATTGGTGAAAAATAGGGAACGGTAGCCTCGTAGATGTCTTTTTTTTTCTCGTCCCCCTTCTCCGCATGTCCAGTATCTCCTTCAAATCTTATGGTGGGTCAATGATATAGCCGGGGCTAGTTATTGGGTTTAATGCAATTAATCCCCCCGAGGGCACTGTCATTAGCTCCCAAGCACGCGACTTCTTCATTTTTCCCAAAACCTTTGATTTTTTCGCTGGTTTCTAGGGCAGATCGGATGCTAGGGTGGCGATTGTTCCTTAGAATTTCTCCAGTTTAAAGACCCAAAACGTGGGTAAAGTTTTTTTCTCCTGAGGCAATCCCATGCGTGGAACCGTCTTGACTCCTTCCGTGCCAGAGCCTTACAGGTGCAACGTCACATGTAAATTTCAAGGCTCTCCCCCATTCTGATGACGAAAAACCGAGTTTGGTGCTAAACCATTTATTGGCTGGAGTGTACTCCTTGTACATAGATACACCCCCGCCCCTTTTGGATCGTGAACCCATTTACCTATTTTTTGATTCGATTTTTCCTGAATTTCCTCTTGTTATCTTCTTATTGAGGGGTTCAACTTTCTTCTCTCCAGATGTTATAACTACTTCTCCAAACAAGCTGTTTTTCCAAAGTGGTATTACGTGTTTTTTTATAACAATGGGTCTTAGATTTCTCTAAAACCTGGGAAAATTTTTAATGTTGAATAAAACTTCCCATTTGGCCAAAAATTCCCAGTCCCCTTTCAACTTTTGGTTTTGTTAGCATCTGTCAGGAGTATCCCCCTGGGAGTTGAAGTATCTCTTTTAAAGGTGCTTCTTACTAATTTATCCAAATCCCCAGGAATTTCTTGGTAATTTTTCCCAAAGGGAGCATTCTGCAAAGGGTAAAATTTTGGTTGGCCCTAATATTATTGGGATATTCTTCTGATCAGCCCTTAGTAAAATGGAAATGATGATGGTCTGTATTTAGTTTTGATTGGGTTTTAAAGGGAGCAAAAACTGTCACTATGGATTTTTGAAATTAACTCCCAAATATTTTATGGGTTTCTTTGGGATTGCTTTTTTTTGTATTGTGGCTTTATATGGGGGGGGTTTTTCTTGTAATTTTTCCTTTTTTAAAGAAATGGCAGCACATTTTTTTGCATTTTTTGTGAGGCCCAATTTTCCAATCTACTGTTCGCCAATGGGTAAAGATGTGGCAGCTTCCTTATTCTTAGCTACGGGGAAAAAGATCATCAGCAAACCCTAAGATTTAAAAATTTTCTAACCATCAACTAAACTAAAACCAACATTTCTGATACTTCATTTTCTGATATTCATTTTAAAATTTGGGCGTGATTAAATTGTACAAAAAAGGGGATAAAGGGGCACCTTGCATTACTCCTTTATTTAAAATTGATTGGTTTAGTTTTTGGTTGTTTGCTTGCAACTGGTGGGATTTCCAAACTGTTTCAATTATTAGGGCTTTTAAAGTGTTGGTAGGGCTGAAGCCGAACTGTTTAAGCTAAAAGATTGTGTCCAAAAGTTATCAAACGCTTTTTGGATACAAAAATATTAAAACTGCGTTTCCCTTTTCTAATTTCGATTTTTTCGAGAATGCTGTTGACAATAGATACATTGATGTATGTGCCAGGTGATCTTATGAATCCTTTTTGGTGACGGTTAAAAGTTTCATAATGTGTTGTAAATTTGTCCAATGCTCTTTCTATAACTCTGCGAAGAATTGAGAAAATTGAAATTGGTCTCCAATTTGCAGGATCCTTAGAATCTCCACCCTTGTGGATAAGAATAGTTCTAGCCTTCTTAAAGGATATAGGTAACCATCCTTTAGATAACATTGTGTGTTCCAATTAATGAAAGTAGCTTTATTACGTGTTTATTATATTGCCAACAAATTGTGTCTGAATTAATCTGTAATAATTATAGTGAGTGCATACTTGAACATTACTAATATTTTATTCTATTTGTGATACAATGTACCTCTGTTCGTGTTAACTGCGTACATGCATGGTACTTTAAATGGAAGGATTGAAAGAATAACGGTAAATACAGCATTTAATCATTTACATGAATACCACTTTTATTGGAGGAGTATTGCAGTAAGGTTCCAAAAATGTGTATATGTTTAAGTTAATTTCATGCAATTGTATAAAACTTTGATTACAGGTAGTTAAATAAAGGTGCAATATGTCGTACTTTAATGGGAAGTAGTAAAACAAAGGTTTTAAGGTGCCGATATATATGGGAATTTTGAATTTATATCGTTTGCCTCCCAACGGATTATTAATTCTTATGTCATTCCTCATTATGTAGCACGACAATGAGAGCCCTCCTATCTGTTATAGGACCCAATAACACAACACGTTGCCCGACGTTTCACACTCAGCCACTGGTTGGCGTAAGTCCTAAAAATGTGGCCACAATCTCTATACTGTCGAATACACTGGCAAAATGAACTTACGAATGAAAGTATAAGTTGAACTATAGTTGAAGGGAAAATCGATCACTTTTCTTTTGCAATTTTGCGATTTTGAAACTTTGTGATGCAAAACTGTTTAACCGAAAAAAACTGAAACGTAACTGAAAACTGAAATTCCAAATTTCGGTTTACGGTTCGGTATAACGGTTTTCGGTTCAGGAAAAATATCTTTTTTTTTAAATTTTGGTTCGAACCGATATGATGCACTGTTCGTAGCACTATACTAAATAGGAGTGCAAGATTATGCATTTTGAGTGCAATAAATAACAAGTTTTGTTTGAAAACATCAGTTTTTCTGCATGGGGGGGGGGATTAATTTTTTAGACGCGAAATGGAAGGGATGAATAATTGAGCAATCCGGGTGCAACAATTTCGTGAACGTTTTATTGTGAGCCTGCAGACGAGAAGTTGACTAGCCAGCAATACACGTTGAGGAAAACCTCGGAAGATACCTACGGTCAGGATTGCGGGTCTCGACGGGATTCGAACCTGTGACCTTTCGAAGCAGAAACGAAAAAATGAATATTCCTATCTCGCATCTGGTTTAATTAAAATGGTAGTTTTAAAAAGGCAATT